>JAVTVY010050819.1:0-27354 GCA_036873755.1 Hanleya hanleyi
CCCCCTAATTATTTTTCTTATCCCTTGAGCTAGGGAGCTGAAACTTATTACACTATACCCTTGGATCAAGCTCTACCAGAAAATGTAAAAAAATCCAAGATGGCCGCTTTGATGACGTCACAGTGACGCCATTTTGAAAAACGGCATTTTTTGGTCGATTTTTCGGCCAGATTTTCCGAATTTTTTATTTTTGCAATTTCTCCACAAAAACTGCACGAAAAATTGGCAAATATTAATGTGATATGAAATAAAATAGTTTTTGCCCACTTTTCACTGCGGAAAAACAGAAATTTTGAAGAAATATGACAAAAACATCACTTTTCTGGTACACCACATGGCCGCCATCTTGAATTTACCCATGATCCTCTGCTCGGGGGGTTATGAAAATAGGCTCAAAATGACCTCAATAAGACAAACGATAAAGTCAGAGTTTCAGCTCTCCATTTTTTGCCGTTCCGAAGATAGTGCAGAAAGTTTGGTAGGGGGGGCCAGGTAGGGTTAATGTTATGAATGGCAAATCGGCCTATACATACTGTTCACATGTTCAAACAACATGAATTCCCCAGTCACCACTCTGATAAACAGCTTATTCTTTTTTCTAGCGTGGTATCAGTTGAACTTCCAAATGAACGTTCTGCTGTTAGCATAATTCAAAATCGACATAGCTAGGCATTTTTAGACAAATTTCATACTTCCTTTGTATATTATGCTTTCCATATTCTGGTCGTCTGTAAACCATTATCATTCTTTTGAGCTCTTAAAATATTTGTAAAGCTATGAAAAAACAGCTATATGAACTGCCGACAATTTTTTCCGTGTCGAGCTCTTTAACATTTCAATATCAGATCACCACCACCTCCTGTGGCTGCCAATATCTTGGCCATTTTTCAATAGCATAGAACAAAATATAAATGTCTTCCCGAATTTCACATGTTTCACAGTAGCGCTGATGCAGCTCAATTCATTTCCATGTGTCATGGCATCAACTTCCATTTTAGTTATGTTAAAACAACAATACTCCGTAGGAATTAGTCTCATATATAAAAATCTCCATTATTCCTTGACCAACAGTATGCTTTCCCTTCCAAGATTTATATGCAAATGATCACGTCACAACAGGACAATAGTAATCAATAGAGACAATGGACAATGGACTGGTAGCGCAACTGTCATTTCTAATCAATATGATACATTTCAAATAGCATGAGGTGAATTCTCTTGGGATTGGGCTTGAACAACCTATCAGATACACAATAACTGTTTCTGAAAAGGTAAAATGCATTGTCTACAACACCTGAAGTGGACCCGAAATTTTGACTCCTGACGATCAAATACATTACACAATGCAGCGATCATGTAACAAGATAGAAAATTCTCATCCGCTCATCTGTCAAACCTTCCTTCATCATACACTCAAGGGTTCGGCGCTGATCTCGCCTTCCAAAACAAGTTCTGGGAAACACCGGCTACCTTTATTAAATATAGTAGCATTGCATTCACGTACTGCATAAATGCTTCGTGAAATCTGTAACGAGAGTAAATGAGATATTATCATAGAGCAAAATATCATATCCATAGCTATCATACTGAAAAAGGGGTATATATCCCACCATACCAGGTTGCATCGTGCAACAAGCTGCTGCTCGATCTTGTATATCAGCTCTCGCATCCGCCGTTTCCGCCCTGGCAATCTTCCGGTCTTCATCGGACTTGGTAGCAAGGTCAGTGACCACATAATATTCCGGGATTCCCAACAGTCTGAGATGAATCGCAAATAATCAGCTGTTTACGATCACGTAGAGTCTGTGTCCCTCTGTCGATAAATCAGTTGCAAAATCAACTTCACCGTACTGTAGATCCTGTACTGGTCACGTTAATATGGCTCAAACCGCCTTTATTTCACCGTAAAGTTATGCTGTAATTAATGTTGCCGTCTCTTTTACATGGGAACTCCTTTCCATGGGAACTCTTTTCGTGTTAAACGGGCAATGTTTGATTATCTGATCCAGCAAATCAGTATTATCTCTCTGGAAGAGTCAAATTTTGCATGGAGTATCGTCCAATTTTTTCCTGTACGGACTGCCTGTCCATGTCAACTATGCCGGAAAGAACGCACAACGCCGTTTGATTAAGCGGCCATATACTCCGGTAAGGATCGAAATCTGCAAATGGTTGTTGAAGACGTACAGACAAACTGATGGAGTATAGCGACATCAGGCTATATGGATGAAACACGGGGTCTAACACTGTCGTGTGTTAATGCTTAGCAAACCGCTGACGAGATGGCCTGATTTGATTGATTGAAATTGTAGTTTAAGGGCCGCTTCCCATTCGGATTTCGCGGCCCATCAACTCAATGTTTTATTTGGATTTCGCGGTACATTTCTTTTTTTTCTTTTAATATCTTTTCCAGCGCTAAATATATAAATAAATAAATAAATAAATAAATAAATGAATAAATAATAAATAACAATGATAGATTAGCAGGAGATATAAATAGAAGTAAATGAAAGTCGCTATGTACAAGTTCGTAAGTCTCTTTCGGGTTTTTTGGGTTAAGCTATACTAGTAAATATGAGTTCACTGTAGGTCTAATCGCGTGGATGATTCCTTTGTCTTGGTACCCCTTTGTACGCACAAAGCCGTCCAGAAAAAACTGGGAGAACCATGGGCGTCTTCAGGATTTTTCGAATCGACTTCCGTAACGACGCCCTTGGGAACAGGGTCGGTTCTTCCAGAAATCTGTGCCTGTAACTATTGCTTGGAGTGTGTATTGGGGCACAGGACGGCAGGTCTACGTCCTATATTGTGTGAAAGTCAAAGGATGATATGTGTTGAGGCGTCATTTCGGTGTCATATATGGGGTAGCGTGTCTGTGTGGTTTAGGATTCGGTATTCTGGTTGCTCAGTTCGGTGGAGTAGCCTGTCCAGCGTGGTACAGGGTCGAGTATCCTGGTCGTTCTTGTTGTCCGACGATGATGATCTTCATGCATGTTCATCTCCATTTGGTGTTGTTTTATAATATTTGTCGTCATCGGTGTTCTGTTTCATGGCTGGTCTTACTCGTCTGTGGTCTTCAGTGTGCTGTGCCTGTATTACAAAGAATAGAAGAGTTTGTAGTTTCTTGTTTTCTGGTGTTATTTTTTGCCATCGACTGGCACTATCGTGATCTAAGTCACACATGATCAATAGCAATAAATAATTAGGTACTAAATATTATAAATAAAAATATTTTTATAGTTAAAGCCGATTGTGAATGTTTGATATAACCTCCAGTCTACTGCCCCTGCATGAAGACCGGACGGTTAACATTCGTTAACGAGGGTTGGAAATAAGGGAACACAATTTGGTCGGAGTTCGTTATTAGGAGCTTTTAATTTGATCAGTGAATTTGTCTATGTTATTGCTATGGCATTTTGAAATAATTAGGTACTAAATATTATAAATAAAATTTTTTTTTATAGTTAAAGCCGACTGTGAATGTTTGATATAACCTCCAGTCTACTGCCCCTGCATGAAGACCGGTCGGTTAACATTCGTTAACGAGGGTTGGAAATAAGGGAACACAATTTGGTCGGAGCTCGTTATTAGGAACTTTTGATTTGATCAGTGAATTTGTCTATGTTATTGCTATGGCATTTTGATTGGTTAGTGTCCAAATTTGATCAGTCATTTCTGATCACTGACCCTCATTTCCGCCCCTGTGAAATAGTTTTGACTCTAAGCGTGCTACATTTATTCAAATTTGGTCCTAGGTTTATTGGTGTAACCATATGGTATTAAATGGTAGAGTGATAGTCAGTAGATTTGATGTAAGCTAGTAAGGTGGAGTATACTTTGTTTATAAGAGGTGGTTTAGGATTTAATATAGAAGCCAACGACAGAGGGACATTTAAGTTTTTGAGTTCGTTTTCCAGTGTTCGGTGATAGAGGTCATGTTTTGGGCATTTGAGTATAAAATGTTCTATCGTTTCTTCTTCGTTGTTGCATGAAGTGCATAGTGGTGATGTGTTTTTTATTAGCTTAGATAAGTGAGATTTTAGTCCTGTTTTACCAAGTCTTAATCTTGTGATGATGCGGTCGTCACGTTTGCTGTCTAGCTGGAATCCGCAACTCTGTCTTTTCCCCTTATCTAGAATACTATGTAGCCATCTACCTCGGTTTTCTTCGTTCCATTCTTTTTTCCATTTACTATCTATTCTGGTTCTAATGATGGAATTCAGTTCTTTGGTTCCTAGTCCTATATGCACGTCAGGTGCAGTTTTGGTGAGGCTGTCTTTGGCTGTCCTATCGGCTGCTTCATTTCCTCTAACGTCCACGTGGGCGGGAATCCAAGCTAAAATGGCGTCAATGTCATTGTCTCGTATTTGTGTGCATAACATTTCTATTTCGTGTATGAGGTCAGGTCTGCTGTCGGATTTGGAGTTCTTTATAGATACCAGTAGATGGCCTGACCATACAACTGACCTCTATTTAAACCAGAAACCCCCGCCAAGGTTATAACAGCTCACAGGACGCCCACCTGTTATAACATTTCACACCTCCACATGTGATTCTTGCTCCCCCAGGAGAAAGTAATTTCGTGCTATTTCCTCCTGTCAAGCGCAAGACATTATATTAAACTAATGCTGATATCACACGCTCTAATGGGGAATCTTTTGTCAACCTCATTATCAGCAGGCATTTTGTAAAGACGATTCAAGTAGGCGTTTTTTTTTCTCAACTGTTTTATGCTAGCAGCGGTAAGCAATCCTCGGACCGAGTCAGATTGAGACGGATTATTAATCACTGCAATTGGTCGTCGCTGACGCCAGAAGACAAACAGATTATATAAAACAATAATCTGAAAATTTAACAGTACCGTACGGAAGATTTATTAACTACAGTACAAGGCAGAAATATCTTAAATATCGCTAAACGCGAGTTAAAAAAATCAGTTTCGCGACTATAATATATTAATCTCAATCGGAAAACGCGCCTCAATCGCGCAAAAACAAAAGCATAATCGCGACTGAGACGCGTCGACCGCTCGCCGTCACTGCTATCATCGGCCGCTTTAACACGCTGACGCGTTTACAGAAAACAGTCGGGTCGAAAGTGCGTCTTCCGAAATTTACAGTCGCGACTCCTTCAATAAACTAGCGCGAGTCAGTCTCGATTACTTCGCGTTCTACTCGCGTTTAGCATCAAGATATTTCTGCCTTGTACTGTACGCCATTGAAATAATATGAATCTTGTTCTCTGTCAGTTTTCATTTCGCTTTCGTTAAGCAGCAGTATTTTTTTTTAAATATATTAATCACCTATGATTTAGCCGAGCAAGTAGTTAGCCAATTTTGTGTATTCAACGTCATTTTCCTGTATAGTCGACGGCTTGTAATGGTAATCTAATGGCCGAGAGGAGGCGCGCGATGCAAACCCACGTTTGAATCACCATAAGATTGGTTCCTGGGAAAACCCCATTTATCGGAAGATTACTTGAAAATGTTTTAGTCCTATTTACAACATTCATGTATCATCGAACTGAAACTTGATTGCGTTATAATAACGAAATATGTGGGATATTTATTGCCGTAATGCAGTAAGACAGGGCGAATATTTATCCCCCATTACTTTTCGTATAATCAGTATCTGCATGACCTTCGTGAAGTTTGATGGCCTGCATGATCTGAAACATTTTCTGAGAACTGTACAGAATAAAGGCAGGACCTTGGACATCACCCATAGACACCATATAGACACGGCCTGATAGCGTGTATATTACATAATGCAAATGATAATTACGTTCCTGTGACTGATGTTGTCTTAGTAATGTGCCTTACTCTCCTGATACAATGAATTTGTTTCATTTCGATATTTTCTTTTTTGTTCAAGTTCATGAGAATGCTGGGACAAAAAAGTGTCTGAAAGACGGTCCATAGAATTTGGGAATTCACATCAATTCAATTACTCTTCGGTCCCCTCACCGCCTCCTATTATTCATGGGTGATTCAGTTTCACTTGCTTCTATTGGTTATTTTGGTCTGCCAAAGCTACTTTCCGTGTTGCAATCTGTACTTTCAGTTGAAGACAATTGCTGGTAACATTTGAGGCAAAATATGGCTCAGTTGTGGAATTATGTTGCATATGGTAAATGAAACAGCCTAGATCGGCCATCCAGATAGATCACATTCCAAATGGTTTCATATTCTTGTCTGTGCTGGTGCTCTAACAGTGAATGCAAATGGAGGCACCTGTTGATCTTCTGGCGCCAGTGACGGGGATTTGTTGTGTTTGTTAATCCTCGGTCGTCTGGTTCGAACCAAAGAATACTTATTACTAATTATGGATATCATTGAAAGACCATGGTCAGGAAAACGGATGTTTCCCCATACATATTTTCTTACGCCTCACTTTGGTTTAAACAAATTTATTGCAAACACTGTTTACAATAGGGGCACAATGAGCCCAAGGCTCGTTAGCGTGTCCCCCTATAGGTATAATATGATACATGTTGTTCAAACGGATACATTTATAATGTAAAAAGCAGAAGAGTCGGGACATTATTTCTTAAATTGCTTACTTCTGTAACAGACGTAGATAGTGGGAGAAAAAGGAATAGTGAGAGACAAAAAAATGTGATAATATTTTTTAAAAAGAAAAGAAATGAGGGAGCACCATTTGTCGAGTGTACGCTCGATGTGAGCCGCCTGCATGTCACGGTCGAGATGTGATTATGAACACTAGAATCGCTTAGTGTCTGTGATAAATGATCCTAAGCATTTTTGAACATCGATGTTTTTGGAAATTGTTTTGTCGTAAAAGACAAACAATAGAGTGTGAATATCCTACAAGATGGGGGAATTAGAATCATTCAATATAATTGCAGAGAGTTTAGCAAGGAAAGAATGTCGTTGAGTAAAGAAGAGAGGGCAGTGGAAGAAATAATGTTCGGGAGTTTCATTCGAAAGCCCACAAATACATTTTGGGTCTACTATTAAATGATTATTGAATAGATCTTGCTCCAGATTACTGCAACCATTTCTTATTCGTCCTCACTTTATATCTTGGGATCAAGCTCTATCAGAAAATACAATAACATCGAAGATGGACACTTCGGTGGCGTCATATAACGGTAAGATTTTTAGAATATTTTTATTTGTGCCATCTTCTCCGAAAAAAACCCCAGAATAATATATCAGGAAAATATTGCTCGTTGTGAAAATAAAATAATTGTGGGCACTTTTATGCATAAAATGCCAATGATTTTAATTAAAAATATATAAAAAGTGTAACATTCTACCCTCAAGGCCGCATTTTTATTTATGTACCCACGACGGGTATGCAACAGGCTCAAAATGACCCCAATATGACGACCTATAACAGTCATCAATTTTTATCTCAATTTTTCGTCGCTTCTGAGAGAGAATAGAAAACGGGAGGTCCCTGTCAGCGTATGACGATACTGGATATGTTCATTAACTCACACTTCTACGATGGATGCCCTCACAGGTACTTGGCATACAAGGGAAGTCACGTGTTGATATTCTGGCGCCAACGACGAAGATTTGTTGTCTTTGTTAATACTGCATCGTCTGGCTCATGTCGAAGTTGACTTATTCTTAGTCACGAAAAACAATGGAGGCTAATGGTCGTAGTAGAAGAAATGGTAATAGACTATAGAAATTGGCTGCAGACGGCTCGAAAACAACTTCCATTGTTAACGAGTGAGGATGCATGACATCTTTCTAACACTTTCATTGTGCAAATTATGATTTTTACGTGTAGTAAGAAAATTCTAGCTATATTAAAGGCATAATTGGAAAGAAACTATATCCTTAGAAAGTTCCATTGCTTTTTTTTATTACTATTTTGCAAAACTAAATTCAGCGTTGCATCGTGTATTCTATGTTAACAAGATAAGTGTCACCAGTTATGTCACCAAACTTTTAGGCTCAGCAGAGGATATCCACGACCCAATCTCGATTAAAAGATGTCGCAGTGTCTATAGATTGTCCCCCCCCCCTCAGTTTTAGGATCCGTTTTATTCTTTATTCACCATATACCTGACGGAGAGCGATATCCGAATTCTCACATATATCAACTATTAAATATTTACCTGTTTCCTTCATGTTACTTTATTTGTTATTCTCTTGAATTTTTCCAATATTTTTTCGATTATGTTACTCAGATTTGTTTAAGGCATTTTGTTTCTATTATGGACATAAACTAGAAGACAGACGTTTACATCAACATATAAACATGTACAATGACTTACAGAATTAGAGTTATCGCCCTTTTGCCATTTTATAGAAAGCCCAGAGAGGCAGAAAGAGCCATTTTTCTTTTTATTTTACGCTTTTCAAACTATTTTTTTTCTTCACAAGTGACCTTTTTTGTAATTTTGATATATATGGTGAGACAGATCCGTTCTCATGAGGCTGGTTATCCAGTTCTACACAAACATCGATATGCGACTCAATACTATACCTACCCATAGAAAGACTGCTGCGTCTTGCTGATACTGCTTTACACTTACATAAAATATTTTGATCTGAAAACCACAATTATGCCGTTGTGTCATTTTTATTTTACTATTATTTTTTTTTTCTTTATATTTTCACAACACCATTTTGTGTGGTGAATTATAGGTCTCAAATGAAAATCATATGCTGGTCTGCTGGCGACGTTTTGTATACGCATTAGAGCCATTATTATTTTTACTTTTTCAAATTTGTTTTTCTCTACCGGTTACCGTTTTCAGCAATACAACATGGGACAGATCCGTTGTCACAAGACTGATCACCCAAGACTGATACACATGCATCGATATGCGATTCAATACCACCTATCGGACAAGCTACTGCATATAGCTGATATTGCTTTAGAATTACATAAAATAGTTTTATCTGAAAACCACAGTTATGACATTACGCCTTTTTAATTTTTTTATTTATTTATTTCAAATTTTGCCTTCTCAAATTTCCTGGCGCTATGGGTCTTTAACGAAAATCATATGCTGGTCTTCTGGCGCCAGTGACGAGGATTTGTTGTGTTTGTTAATCTACCTTCGTCTGGCTGGAACCGAAGATTACTTACTGTTAATCACCCTCCAAAAATGGAAAACAATGGTCCACATAATGATCTATAGAAAATGGCTGTTAAAAGTGGGCCGGCGAGAGATTGCAGTCTGAAGATGTTATCATCTGTTTATAACAGCTCCTTTTAGCAAACTATGACAAGCGTCAACAACTCAGTAATGAGTTTCGCGGAATATCTTTTTTAACTTAATTGTTTTGATTAGTAGAAATCATGAATCCCCTGTGGTGACGGCTGTGAAGTGGTCACCAGAATGGTGAAACAGATTATCACGAAGCTATAAAACTGGGAAGTTTTGTTGTGACCAGCTCTCGAGCAAGTGAAGAAAAAAACTGGAAGTTTAAGTTTAGAGATATCTCTCAATAAACAGCATCGTCTGACTGCAGTAAATTATTACTTACTCTAATTTACGAGAAACAATTAAAGCTAATGGTCGACCTAATGAAAAATGGCAATAGACTTTAGAAAAAATGGCTGTCGAGTGCGAATCGGCCGAAAACAGCTTCATTTGTTCAGGCGTGAGGATAACCGTTCTAATACTTTCACTGTGTAAACTGTGACTAAAGCGTTTACTGAAAAAATCTCCCTTTTTCAGAAACATAAAAAAACTATACCCATGAAAGTTCCATTGCATTTTTTTTAACAATTAAACATCCAGCGTTGCATTGTACATTCTAAGTTAATAAGGCGAGTGTTACCAAAGTTTTACCAAAATTCGGATATTTTGTCTGCAAGAAATACACCTTATGCTCTACCGGATTAAATATATTAATTCTCGGCTTTACTAACGTAACACCTAACAGAATTGTTCGTACAATATCGTAACTACCCGTTTAAGCTATGGATACAAACAAATAATATCATAACACAGTGTAAGCAACAACAACAAAAAAGAAGTTTCGTTTGATTAACTCACAAATGTTTTTCGAGTTAGTAAATATAGTGAAATTTATTGCCTTACCTAAAATAGACCGACAGACTTGTTAGTGCGAACTTTCTATGACGCTTCAGCCACGCGACGGACAATTTCTGACATTGTCTGACTTGTGTCAGAGTTCCATTCTCACAAAAAAATTGCAAAATCGGCACGACCACGGGGTTCCCAGACTTCATCCCAGTCACAATTATTTTGTTTAATTATTCGGCTGTTCTACAACACTTAAGTCACATCTAATGAATAAAGAATAATTTCCCTTCATTATCAGCCCAAATTTATCAAGATCCGTCATATTCTTCACATATTTTAGCGCCATTAACTTCTATCTCATTTCAAACGGAAAACTGGGTCAGTTGTGTTTTCGTTGAAACAAATGAAATTTATGCGAAGTTGTTAACACTGCAACAGACGGAGATAGAATGAATCTTGTTATATTTGGACTGACAATGAAGGGAAAGTATTCATTAATAATATATTAGTTAAGTGTTGTAGAATCGCCGAAAAATAGCTTTAAAAAAATAGCTTTTACTAGGATGAGGTCGCGCAACCCGGTGGTCGCTCTCATTTTGCGATTTTTGCGGGGAGAGAACTCTTGACTCCAGTCAGACAATCTCTCATAAGTTATCCGTCGTGTGGCGGAAAGGTCATAAGACGGTTGGACTACAAATATAGGCAGTATTCTCCACTCGATTCTCTTTCAAAACATCTCTCTCCGCTATCCGTCTGTTTATTTACTTTGAAATATAGCTCTTGTGATGTCAACTGAGCTAAGAAATGTATTATACACTATAAATAAAGAATTGTTCTGATAGGCAGCGAAATCTGTACATGTGAAGCGGCCCTCAAACTACCATTTCAGACAAACTTTCTAAAATACCATGAAAAAATGCGTTATCACTCGCTTGTGTGGAATAAACAAACAAACAAACATGTTTCGGCAGAAAATGTATTTATTCACAATGTCGTAACCCGTGATATAAATAAGATATTTCCTCAACAATAATGCAATAAATAATTTACTGACAGCTTAACAAAAATTGCGATATTTTTCTCTCTGTTTTATGTAAAGAACAATCCAGTATTTTCTTTTTTACAAGTAAAGTATATATATGTAGTCGTATAGAATAACCGCACTATATATTTGTATTAAACGAGAACGACATTATTTCCAATGAATTTATTTGAATAAATAAAAGGCAAATAAAAAATAATTGACTATAAATGTTGCAAATCTATACTGCACAGCAAACGAAGCACTTGAATATAATTGGACCGCACTGCCTTTATCATTACCAATATCTAGAATACATGAGAGGTTGATCCAATATGGGGTACCGTGAGGGAACTTGTACATGTGGTTGGTTAAATCCATATTGATAACTACAACGGGGTAAACAGGACAAAGTCGTGGACTGGGCTAGGCTTGATGATGGTAAATATGACGAAATCGGATGCGATATGTTGTGCTCTGATTGATGAAGAGGCATCGATGGTAAGACATGACTCGAATAGGAAGGAACTGTCATATGGCCAGGAGGAAGCGGACATGGAATACCATGGGCATGTAACCCTGTCACGTCAACTCCACCTGTCGGGAAAGCTACTCGTGACGTCTGCTCCATTTTCAGTTGTCGTTTTTCTTTCATCCGTCGGTTTTGAAACCATGTTTTCACCTTTTGATCTGTTAGTTTCAAGTCTTCTGCGAAATGGCTTCGTTCGTTGGCCGCCAGGTAGCGCTGTGACTGAAATCGTTTCTCAAGCTGGTCAAGTTGTTCATTGGTGAAGGCCGTACGAGATTTCTTTTTGTGGCGGGTGTTTGTATTATCCGGACTAGTTTCTGTTGAAATAAACAAGAGAAAATCAGTAAAGAATGATCAATTAATGTATTATACTACGTACCGAACATTGGTTTCAAGCGATAAAAATTTACATTAAGTATACATAGCGCCCAAACTCTTGATGCAAGATATTGGCATCTATATTGTATCTATGTTCTCAGTTTACATAAATATTTGGAATAGCGGTATGGGTGAATCTATATAACCATTGGTGCATTAATTACCTCGAAAAGGTGAAGTTGAAGGCTGAGGTTTGGCGGATTGGTCAAAATATACAGGAGAACATCTCATTTCAACATCGTCATCTGATTCTTGTTGACTGCTCCCTGTTGTACCAATGTAGCTTTCTGAAGGCAGTAGTGGACTATTTCTATCAGAAGTATCGCTGTAATCTGATAATTCTTCGTCGTCCAAACTCTAAATTCTGGACTAGTGTAAGAAAGAGTTGACTGGTAACATCCATTTGGCAGTACTGGCTGGATAACGGGGTTGAAATTGTCCTTTCTTCGATAAGCGTCGTCCGCAGACTTCAGCAAACTGTCGATGGAAAAATTGAACGCTTTCTTCTCTTTTCTATCAGCCATGGTTTCTATATGGCTATGTGGTTCCGATTAATGGTAAACTTCCCAACTTGTGCAAGAGACGGTCACAACAAGAGTGATGCCTCCATTGATATAATTCAAGTTTTATAGTTTACCGGACTGGTGAGCGGATAATCTGTTGGATTACTCTCACTGCGACTTCACGACAGGGGAATAATAATTCCTACCTGTGTGACAATTAGTTTGTTTGATTAAATAAAGGCTCGCACAGTTGCTTTAGCACTCAACCCAGAGTTTGTCTTGCTTGTCATAGTTTGGATAAAGAAACCGTTACAAACTAATGCTGATATCACACGCGCTAACGGCGAATCTGTTGTCAACCCCATTTTCAGCAGCCATTTTGTAAAGACGATTCAAGTAGGCGTCTCAACTGTTTTATGTTAGCAGCGTTAAGCAATCCTCGGACCGAGCCAGACGGAGACGGATTATTAATCACTACAATTGTTGGTTGCTGGCGCCAGAAGACAACCAGATTATATAAAAACAATAATCTGAAAATGTAACAGTATGGAAGATTTATTAACTACGCCAATGAAATAATATGAATCTTGTTCTCTGTCAGTTTTCATTTCACTTTCGTTAAGCAGCAGTATTTTTTTTAAATATATTAATCACCTGTGATTAGCCGAGCAAGTAATTAGCCAATTTTGTATATTCAACGTCATTTTTCTCTATAGTCAACGGTTTGTAATCATGGTAATCTAATGGCCGAGAGGAGACGCGCGATGCAAACCCTCGTTTGAATCACTATAAGATTGGTTCCTAGGAAAACCCCATTTATTGTAGAATAACTTGAAAATGTTTTAGTCCTATTTTCAACATTCATGTATCATCGAATGAATCTTGTTTGCGTTATAATAACGAAATCTGTGATATATTTATTGCCGTAATGCAGTAAGACAAGGTGAACTTTTATCTCCATTACTTTTCGTATAATCAGTATCTGCATGATGGCCTGCAAGATCTGGAACATTTTCATAAAGGCGGTAAATTAGACATAGCGTGTATATTGCATAATGCACATGATAATTACGTTCCAGTGACTGATGTTGTCTTAGGAAGGTACATTACTCTCCTGATACAATGATTTGATTTTTTTTAAATTTCGATATTTCCTTTCTTTTCAAGTTCATGAGAATGCTGAGACAAAACAGTGTTTGAAAGACGACCCATAGAAATTGGGGATTCACATTAAAATACTCTTCGGTCCCCTCACCGCATCCTATTATCCATGGATGATTCGGTTTCACTTGCTTCTATTGGTCGTTTAGGTCTGCCAAAGCTAATTCAGTGTCGCAATGTTTACTTTCAGTTGTAGAAAATTCTTGGTAACATTTGAGGCAAAATATGGCTCACTTGTGGAACTATGTTGCATTTATTTAATGAAACAGCCTAGATCGGCCATCCAGGTAGATCACATATCACATGGTTTCATATTCGTGTCTGTGCTGGTGCTCTAACAGTGAATGCAAATGGAGGCACCTGTTGATCTTCTGGCGCCAGTGACGGAGATTTGTTGTGTTTGTTAATCCTCGGTCGTCTGTTTCGAAACAAAGAATACTTATTACTAATTATGGATATCATTGAACGGCTATGGTCAGGAAAATGGATGTTGGCACTATCTGGCCTGGCCGAGTTGGAATCTATCACAGCCTGGGATATAGGCCATTCCGCACCCTCCTATAAAATTCCACTTTATATGTTCGGATCAATTTCCACCAATAATACAATAAAATCGAAGATGGACACTTCGGTAGCGTTATATTTTTAAAAGGCTAAGATTTTTGGAATATTTTTGTTTATGCCTTCTTCTCCGCATAATAAATCGGGAAATAATTATCTGATGTGAAAATAATATAATCTTCGGCACTTTTATGCATAGAGTGTAATTAAGAATATATGAAAATGTAACATTCAACCCTCGCGGCCGCATTTTTATTTATTTATCAGTGATCCCCTGTTCGGATGGGTATGCATTTAGGCACGAGTTGATCCCAATACGACGAACTATAACAGTCACAAAGTTTCAACTATCAGTTTTTTTCGTCGCTTCAGACAGGGTAGAAAAAGGGAGACCCGGTCAGCTTCAACTTTATTTCACTCTGGTCAAGTTGTGACATCAGAGGTTACACTATGTACAGATTTGAGAACAGAGGTGGCCTAAATTTATCAAACAACAACACAAATGACCCAAAATTGAAATGCGTAGATCTGGAATATGTGTTTAAACGTGCAGGTATATGAACAATTTGGTGTAGATATGTTGATTAACATACACTTGTTCGATGGATGACCTCGCATATACTTTGCATACAAAGGAAGTCACGTGTTGGTATTCTGGCGCCAACGACGAGGATTTGTTGTCTTTGGTAATACAGCATCGTCTGGCTCCATGTCGAAGATGAGTTATTCTTAGTTACGACAAACAATGAAGGCTAATGGTCGTCTTAGTAGAAATGGTTACAGACTATAGGAATTGGCTGTTGAGAGCTGGCGGGTCGAAAACAAATTTCATTGTTAATGCGTGAGAATGCATGACATCTTTCTAACGCTTTCATTCAGCAATCTATGACTATAACGTGTAGTGAGAAAAGCCTAGCTCTATTAAAGGCATAACTCGAAAGGAACTATATCCTATGAAAGTTCCATTGCATTTTTTTTGTGCAAAACTAAATCCAGCGTTGCTTCGTGCATTCTATGTTAACAAGACGAGTGTTGTCAAACTTTTACCAAAATTCAGGCTCAACAGGGAATATCCACGACCCGCTAATTGATGCCGTAGTACACAAATCCCCCTCTGGGAGTAAAAATGTTATTCTTTTGACCTTTTCGATTATTTGTTCAGTTAAGTTTGTTCGAGGTATTTTGTATCTAATTCACTTTTTATTAATTCGACACGAACAACGTATAGATACGAGCATATTATAGACCTACGCTATAAGACAAACGTTTATATCGACATTTAAACATGTACAATGACTTACAGAAATGAGAGTAATATCCGTTTTGCTGTTTTAGAGAAAGCCGAGAAAGGTAGAATACGCACCAGAGCCATTTTTTATTTTATTTTTACGCTTCCCGAGCTATTTTTTCTTCACATGTGACCGTTTTTGTAATTTCGATATATATTTGGTGAGGCAGATCTGTTTTCATGAGACTGGTAATCCAGTTATACACAAACATCGATATGCGATTCAACACTACATTTCCTCAGGACAGATTGTTGTATCTAACTGATTATTCTTTAGACTTGCATAAAATAACTTTATCTGAAAACCAAAATTATGCCGTTGAGCCATTTGTTTTTTGTTTTTATTTATTTTTGTTTTTTTCGACATCACTACTTTGTGCGGAGATATCGGCCCCTAACGATAATCATATGCTGGTCTTCCGGCGCCGTGTTATATAAAGCTCAGAAAAGCAGAAATACGCATAAGAGCCATTTTTATTTTTACTCTTTCAATTTTTGTTTCTCTATCAGTCACCGTTTTCATTAATTTCGATGTATACAAGGTTGGACAGTTCCGTTGTCATAAGACTGATCACTCAGTCCTATACATGCATCGATATGCGATTCAATACCTCCTATCGGACAAGCTACTGCATATAGCTGATATTGCCTTAGGCTTACATAAAATAGTTTGATCTGAAAACCAGTTATGACATTATGCCTTATTCATTTTTTTTCATTTTTTTTTCTTCAAATTTTGCTTTCACGAATATTCGGGCGGTATGGGTTCCTAACGAAAATCATATGCTGGTCTTCTGGCGCCAGTGACGGAGATTTGTTGTGTTTGGTAATTCACCTCCGTCTGGCTAGAACTGAAGATTACTTACTGCTAATTACCCCCGTACAATAGAAAACAATGGTCCACATAATGATCTGTAGGAAATGGCTGTTAAAAGTGGGCCGGCGAGAGATTGCCGTCTGAGGACGTTATCATCTGTTTATAACAGTTTCTTTCAGCAAACTATGACAAGCGTCAACAACTCAGTAATGAGTTTCACGAAATATCTTTATTAACTTAATTGTTCTTATTAGTAGATATCAAGAATCCCCTGTGGTGACAGCTGTGAAGTGGTCACGAGAATGGTGAAACAGATTAACACGAAACTATAAAAGTTGGAAGTTTTCAGTGGAGATCGCATTTTTGTTGTGACCAGCTCTCGGATAAGATAAGACAAAAAAACCCTGGAAGTTTCAGAAGTTTACCAATATACATAGACAGAAGTCTGCCATGTTAGACTCCGAGATGAAAGATGCTAAACAAAAGAAAAGATTCAATTTTACCATAGACAGTTTGATCAATCCCAGAAAAGATGACCCTTCGCCAATTATGGACAATTGGTCTTCCACGTGTAATCCTGTTATCCTGCGTACACTGTCAGATGGTTATCCAGAATCAAGCCCTGAATCCAAAACTCCTAATTTCAATGATTGGAGAGCAGACAAGAAAGTTTCCGAATACTGCGATACATCCAACTTAAGTCCAGGATTCTTTCCTGCAAGTCACATTTCTTCAACGTGGGATAGGAATAACAAGAAAACAGAACAAGGAATCGGAATGACGCCGGACCATGTTATCTGTTCAAGTTCATACAGTGACTCGTCCGTACCACCTGTCTTCATTACACCTTCACCAGGTAAACATCATCCGAATTTAATACATTAGTCACGGCCTTTATATCAGTTAGTAGTATTGGGGATATTTTTCATCAAAAATATATGCGAGCACCCTAAGCGTATAAACATCGTTCCTGGACGACGACTGCATCAAGACGGTTGAATAAAAAGAACGCAATCTCTACGACGTGTATTTGTACGTGTACATTAAAACAAAATTTAGCTAAAATGAGCTTTATTATCTTAACAATTCTTAAATAAGAATCACATTTTTGTCAACTATCATGTGTCTAAGTACTGCACAATAAATCTAAGCACCTGAGAAAAAAGTGTTGTCATATCAAATGGAATAGTTTGGAGATTTTCTTGACTGCTCTCAGCAAATTTAAATTCCTATTGTGTGTTTGTATATTTTGCCATAGGGATCAAAGCTTTGATTTCTCTTTTAAGAGTTTTTAAGAAAATTAAACTCCTGCAAGCAAAAATCAAAGAAAATGTTTTTTTAACTGTGAACTTTGAAGATATCGCTATACAAATTTAGACTTGTTAATCAGGTTTTGTTGATTTCTCTTTCATTCTGACAGAAAGCAGTCCAGATAGTACCGGTACAAACTCTCACTACAAGAAGAAATCCCGTACGGCCTTTACAACAGAACAGCTCGATCAACTGGAGAAACGATTTCAGTCACAGCGCTACCTGGCGACCAACGAACGAACTGATTTAGCAGACGAGCTGAAGCTCACAGATCAGCAAGTGAAAACATGGTTTCAAAATCGACGAATGAAAGAAAAGCGACAACTGAAAACAGAGCAAACTTCAAGCATACCGTTCCCGACAGGTGGCGTTGACGTGACACAGTTACGGGCCCTTGGTATCCCATGCCCGCTTCCGCCTGGCCATGTGACAGTTCCTTCGTATTCGAGTTATGCTTTGCCTTCGATTGATCTTCGCCAGCCTGCTCAGATGTTGTCACACTTGGGGTTACCATTTTTACCACCATCGAGTCAAATTCACTCCCAGAGTATACCCTTTTTACCACACTATGGTTACCAGTATGGTTTCAATCAACTGTCCGTATAACAGGTATTCGATAGACGAATTGACATTTTTCTATGTTTTATATCCCAGTGGAGAATATGTGCTATAGTAATTCTACTCAATAATTAACTGTAATAATCGTGAATTTCAATATATATTGTCCAATATGCTTTCAAGAAACAGCAGTTTGTTTCTTTATTTTTCCTATTTTATATAACCGAGCAATATAGGGAGTCTATCAAACTAAGTATGACACTTGGTTATTGGGTCCCACACGGCAGTCTTCTCCAACAGACAAACAACCAGTTGTGTCTCGTGGCACATGCACCCATCTATAAATAACGCAAATGTTAGATTCAACCTTTGACCCGACTGCATCTTTGGGTTCATTTCTGCACTTTTGTGTTCATTCTACACTTTCGGTTATTGTGAAAAAAAAAGAATGTGGCCACAATTGATGCCTTTCAAATTTGGCGGTGGCGATGGATATTCCTGACGGATATCCAAAAACCTGCTGGCTGTAGCTGATATTGGTTGCAATTATATAAAATAATATGAGCTGAAAACTATTAAGATGGTTTGCCTTTTTTTAAAATTTTCCCTTCACCAATTAGTGTGGCAGTATGGGTCCCTATCGAAAATCATATGCTGGCCTTCTGGCGCCAGTGACGGGGATTTGTTGTGTTTGTTAATCTACTTCTGTCTGGCTTGAACCGAAGATTACTTTCTATTAATTGCCCCCAACAATGGAAAACAATGGTCCACGTAATGATGTATAGGAAATGGCTGTTAAAAGTGGGTCGGCGAAAAATTGCCGTCTGAGGGTGTTAGCATCTGTTTATAACAGCTTCTTTTAACAAACTATGACAAGCGTTAACAACTCAGTAATGAGTTTCTCGGAATATCTTTATTAACTTAATTGTTCTGATTAGTAGAAATCCTGAATGGCCTGTGGTGACGGCTGTGAAGTGATTACGAGAATGGTGAAACAGATTAACACGAAACTATTAAACTTGGAAGTTTTCAGTGGATATCGCATTTTTGTTGTGACCAGCTCTCGGACAAGATAAGATAAAAATACCCTGGAAGTTTCAGAAGTTTACAGATATACCTAGACAGAAATCTGCCATGTTAGAATCAGAGAGAAAAGACGCTCAGCAGAAGAAAAGGTTCAATTTTACCATCGACAGTTTGATCAATCCCAGAAAAGATGATCCTTCGAAAATTATGGAAAATTCGCCTTCAACGTGCAATCCTGTTATCCTGCGTACACTGCCAAATGGTAATCCAGGATCAAGCCAGGAATCCAACATTCTTAAATTCAATGATTGGAGAGCAGAAAAGAAAGTTTCCGAATAATGCGATACATCCGACTTAAGTCCAGGATTCCTTTCTGCAAGTCCCATTTCTTCCAAGTGGGACAGGAATAACCCAGAAACAGAACAGGGAATCGGAATGCCAACGGGCCATGTTATCTGTTCCACTCCATACAGTGATTCATCCGTACCACCTGTCTTCATCACACCTTCACCAGGTAAACATTATCTAAATTTAATGTATTAGTCATACCCTATATTACCAGTTAGTATATTAGTACTGAGAAACATGATATCATCAAGAATATATGCGAGTACACTATGCATGTGAAAATCGTACATGGTCGACGGCTGTCCCAAGACTGTCAGATAACAAAAAAACGTGTATTCGAACACAGTAGAGCAAACTTAGTCTGAATGAGCCTAATTATCCTAAAAATTCTTAAATAAAAAATAACATTTTTGTTCTCGATCATGTGTCTATAGCATAATAAATCTAAGCACCTTAGAAAAAGTGTTCTCATGTCAGATGGGATAGTTTTCTTTTTCTTGAATAAGAAAAATAAACATTTCTGCAAATTTACAACAAAAAAAACATGGAGTGTAAATGGTTAAGATCAGCCAAAGAGTTCTCAAAGCTATTCCATTTAGTGTGACGGCATATTTGTCAGGCGGTTTGGTTTATAGAGCTATATAGAGAGCAAAACTGTAATTTCTCGTTAAATTAGGAATTTTTAAAAATATTAAGCTCCTTCCAACAAAAAATCAAATGTAGATATAGTTATACAATTTTGAAGTTGTTTTATCAGTTTCTCTTTATTTTTCTTTCATTTTGACAGAAAGCAGTCCAGATAGTACCGGTACAAACTCTCACTACAAGAAGAAATCCCGTACGGCCTTTACAACAGAGCAGCTCGATCAACTGGAGAAACGATTTCAGTCACAGCGCTACCTGGCGACCAACGAACAAACTGATTTAGCAGATGAACTGAAGCTAACAGATCAGCAAGTGAAAACATGGTTTCAAAACCGACGGATGAAAGAAAACCACAATTGAAAATAGAGTAAACTTTAAGCATACTCTTTCCGACAGGTGGCGTTGACGTGACACAGTTACGGGCCCTTGGTATCCCATGTTCGCTTCCGCCTGGGCATCTGGCAGTTTCTTCGTATTCGAGTTATGCTTTGCCTTCGATTGGTCTTCGCCAGCCTGCTCAGACGTTGTCACTCTTGGGGTTACCATATTTAGCACCATCGAGTCAAGTTCAGTCCCCGAGCTTGCCCTTTTTACCACACTATGGTTACCAGTACGGTTTCAACCCACTGTCCGTATAACCGGAATTCGATAAATGAATTGACACTTTTCTATGTTTTATATCTCAGCGGAGAATATGTGCTATAGTACTACTACTCAATAACTAACTGTAATAATCGTGAATTTCAATATATATTTTCCAATTTACAGCCAAAAACAGTAGTTTGTTTCTTTATTATTCCTATTATATATAACTTATACTGGACAATATCGGAAGTTTATCAAACTAAGTATGACACTTGGTTACTGGGTCTCACACGACAGTCTTCTTCAACAGACAAACAACCAGTTGTGTCTCATGGCACACCTATCTATAAATAACGCAGATGTTAGATTAACCTTTGACCCGACTGCATCTTTCGGTTCATTTCTGCACTTTTGTGTTCATTCGACACTTTCGGTTATTGTGAAAAACAGAACGTAGCCACATTGATGCCTTTCAAATTTGGCGGTTGCGATCAATATTCCTGACGGATCTCCAAAAAACAAATGAGCAGTCTAGAAATAGGGTAGCTGGGAGGAGTTGAACGATATGCTATTCAATACCACCTATCGGACAAGCTGCTGCCTATAGCTGATATAGGTTGCAATTTACATAAAATAATTTGACCTGAAAACCACAATTATGACGTTATGCCTTTTTCAAATTTTGCCTTCTCTAATTTGTGTGGTGGGTCCTTAACGAAAATCATATGCTGGCCTTCTGGCGCCAGTGACGGGGATTTGTTGTGTTTGTTAATCTACCTCTGTCTGGCTTGAACCGAAGATTACTTTCTATTAATTACCCCCAACAATGGAAAACAATGGTCCACGTAATGATGTATAGGAAATGGCTGTTAAAAGTGGGTCGGCGAAAGATTGCCGTCTGAGGGTGTTAGCATCTGTTTATAACAGTTTCTTTTAGCAAACTGTGACAAGCGTCAACAACTCAGTAATGAGTATGGCAGAATATCTTTATTAACTTAATTGTTCTAATTTGGTAGAAATCGTGAATCGAGACGGCTGTGAAGTGGTCACGAGAATGGTGAAACAGATTAATACGAAACTACAAAGCTTGGAAGTTTTCAGTGGACACCGCACTTTTGCTGTGATCAGCTCTCGGACAAGATAAAATAAAAAAAACTGGAAGTTTCAAAAGTTACCAATATACATAGACAGAAATCTGCCATGTTAGACTCAAGAGATAAAAGATGCTAAACAGAAGAAAGGGTTCAATGTTACCATCCACAGTTTGATCAATCCTAGGAAAGATGATCCTTCGAAAATTATGGATAATTCGCCTTCAACGTGTAATCCTGTTATCCTGCGTACACTGTCAGATGGTTATCCAGGATCAAGCCCTGAATCCAAAACTCCTAATTTCAATGATTGGAGAGCAGACAAGAAAGTTTCCGAATACTGCGATACATCCAACTTAAGTCCAGGATTCTTTCCTGCAAGTCACATTTCTTCAACATGGGATAGGAATAACCAGGAAACAGAACAAGGAATCGGAATGACACCGGACCATGTTATCTGTTCAACTTCGTACAGTGACTCGTCCGTACCACCTGTCTTCATTACACTTTCACCAGGTAAACATCATCCGAATTTAATATATTAGTCACGGCCTTTATATCAGTTAGTAGTATTGGGGATATTTTTCATCAAAAATATATGCGAGCACCCTAAGCGTATGAAAATCGTTCCTGGACGACGACTGCATAAAAAAAATCGCAACCTCTCCCACGTGTATTTGTAGGTGTACATTAAAACAAGATTTAGCTTAAATGAGCTTTATTATCTTAAAAATTCTTAAATAAGAAATCACATTTTTGTCAACTATCATGTGTCTAAGTACTGCACAATAAATCTAAGCACCTGAGAAAAAAGTGTTCTCATATCAAATGGAATAGTTTGGAGAACTTCTTGACTGCTCTCAGCAATTTTAAATTCGTCTTGTGTGTTTGTATATTTTGCTATAGGGATCAAAGCTTCGATTTCTCTTTTAAGAGTTTTTAAGAAAATTAAACTCCTGCAAGCAAAAATCAAAGAAAATGTTTTTTTAACTGTGAACTTTGAAGATATCGCTATACAAATTTAGACTTGTTAATCAGGTTTTGTTTATTTCTCTTTCATTCTGACAGAAAGCAGTCCAGATAGTACCGGTACAAACTCTCACTACAAGAAGAAATCCCGTACGGCATTTACAACAGAACAGCTCGATCAACTGGAGAAACGATTTCAGTCACAGCGCTACCTGGCGACCAGCGAACGAACTGATTTAGCAGACGAGCTGAAGCTAACAGTGAAAACATGGTTTCAAAACCGACGGATGAAAGAAAAACGACAACTGAAAGTGGAGAAAACTTCAAGCATACCCTTTCCGATAGGTGGCGTTGACGTGACACAGTTACGGGCCCTTGGTAACCCATGTCCGCTTCCGCTTCGTCATGTGACAGTTCCTTCGTATTCGAGTTATGCTTTGCCTTCGAGTCAAATGCAGTCCCCGAGTTTGCCATTTTTACCACACTATATGGTTACCAGTACGGTTTCAACCAACTCTCCGTATAACCTGTACCTCAATAGATGAATTGACACTTTTCTATGTTTTATATCCCAGCGGAGAATATGTGCTATAGTACTTCTACTCAATAAATAACTGTAATAATCGTGAATTTCAATATATGTTTTCTAATTTACAACCAAAAACACAGTAGTTTGTTTCTTTATTTTTTCTATTATATATATCTTATACTGAATAATATCGGGAGTCTATCAAACTAAGTATGACACTTGGTTATTGGGTCCCGCACGGCAGTCTTCTCCGACCTACAAACAGCCAGGTGTGTCTGGTGCACCTATATATAATAACGCAATTGTTGAATTCACGTTTGACCCGACTGCATTGTATGGGTTCATTTCTGCACTTTCCTGTCCATACGACATTTTCTGTATTTTTTGAAAAAAAAAGTGGCTACAAATTATTCAAATTATTTTGCCGAGTCCATCAGATACTTACTAACCCGACGGAAGGTTTTCTCTCAAATGTGGTCACCCAATCAATAGGAATACGTGACCACATTCACTTATTGAGAGTGTGGCAACCAAAAGGAAACGGCATTTGCGGTCAAGTACAACAAACCACTCTATTCAGAGATACAAATACATATAAATATTTTGATACCTCCCCAAAAAAGCATGTCTTTGACGTAAAGTTGCAACGTTGGCATGATCAAACTAAAAAGGGAGGTAATTCTTCAATCGCGACGTTACTGTCCTGGCGCGCATCATTATGACGTCATAGACGGCGCGGATCTGAGTGGATTGCCAGAGCAAATACAGCGGACCGTTTTGGGGTGGTTAAGGACGATGTAGAGCTGTATAATTGCTAACAACCAATCAGAGAAATGACTACGGCTGCTACGCCGATAGATGCCGGGTACATGGAGGCCGCGCGGCCATTGAACACACGGTAAGAAGAGAAAAAAAATAACTTGGTTTGCCTGCTGATTGCGCATCCATGGTATAGGATCTATCTGGAAATTGGCGCTACGTTACTCTCGGTTAAAACGTTGATATGACAATTCTATAGAAGATTTCCCAACAACCTCCGGTATTTGTGACGCTTAAAAAGTGTCAGCAGTTTAAGATTACCAAGTAGACCTGCTGCATATAGTAAGCCTGAAGTTTCAAATATCGGTATATAGTTTTGAGTACAGGAAACGTGGAAATGAGGCGTTACATACCGGTGTGATGGAAACGGTGGTCCCCAAAGGCCAGTGTCCGGTCTCATATGCTTTAACTAGGTCGGGCTTTGATATCCAAGTAACACTTTTCAGATGTCAGTATCCGGGCTGGGTTAAAGCATAGCAAGTGGACACTCATATCTGAGGAACCACCGTTTCCATCACACCGGTACTCATGAACTCCACGTAAAAGCGCTCGTCACCAAAAAAAAACGCCCTTTTACACAAAATTCACCCAACATTATTTCGTGGACCAGATATTAGCATGCTGTTTTTTTCTATTCGCTTTCTGTAATCTCCAAGAACACGCCAACAACAGAGTTTGATGTTTTCAAAGCGAGAATTATTTCCCCCACAATTTATAAACCGGGAAAAATCGGGAAATTTTAAACTGTCAAGGAAGGAAAAAACATCTGTAGAAGAGATATGTATTTGACAGGAACGGTATACAATTGATAAAATCAGAGCTCAGAGTCTTAGTATTATAATTAGAAGTGAAAAATTCATGTTAGGGATATTTGTTTGGAGAAAAAGTGAATTAATGAAGCTCTTTACGGAGAAAATTCAAAATGCGCACTCGTGACTCCGTCACGATTTTTCTGTAATTCCGTCACAGACCAGAAAAATCTGCAATATTTCGGAGGATATTATACTTTATGTGAAACTTGACAGCAATAACTGGGCAATAAGACGTAGAAAGTCTGCTTATAGATAATACAATTTCAGTAACGAGCGCTTCAAATTTTTAAAGTACCTTCCAAACCGTGATTCCGTCACGCTGGAATTCATGTACTCTGGGATAGGCCTATATCTATCTTTCCTGATCTTCACCAAAAACAGTGACACAAAGCTGCATCCATGCGCCTACTTAACATTTTGAAACTGTTTCTAGGACTATCGGTATGTGATCTAAATGAAAAAATGAAAAAGACGACGGAGGCAACCATCCTTGATCCAGGTACCACTTGACGTGTGGCGACAGTGTATAAATAATAATGTAAAAAAGAATGGGGACCTAATCCAAATAGTTCTCCCTATGGGCTGGAACAGTTGTGACATGCCTGGTATGACCGCTGACAATGGACCAAGGGCAGTTGGCCTACTCATCAGACTGTAGACTCAAAGATCGTCTAATTGTTACACTTAGTTCCAAATATCAGTGCATGAAGCCCGTTCTACACGGGCAAGCTTCCTTGACAATTTTTCCATGACGAGGAAAATATGCTCGTGTAGAAAGGAAAAAAGTGACAACTTTTTCCTTGTCAATTTCCACTTGTTCAAAAGCTGGGCATGCTAGCTTTTACTTGACAAGTAAACAAGGAGCTTTGCAGTGTATATAGCGAACGAGAAAAAATGCCACTTTTTATATGCGTGCGCGTCTTCCATGCCGCTCATCAACTTCCTGTATTTCCCTAGCTAAGATTCATAGCGTCTCCCTTCCCTCAACGCTATGCCGACGACAAATACATTTCCCTGATGGTAACTCGAACATCTCCATGGCGCATCTCTTTGCGCCCTATTGGACTTGAGAAAATGGGCTGCCATGAATAAAAATACAGAAATGGCAAACTAGCTGGCCCTTCGTTGGTCATATATTAATCACAGACGTTAAAATTATCCCTATGGAGCCTCAAAATCATCTGAAATCGAGGGTCAAGAAGATGGGCATTTCGGTCATTATTGACCCCGTGTATACAGGGGATGATGATCACAACATCGATTATGGTATTTTTATTCATGGCGGCCCATTTCCTCAAGTTAACGAAGGTCCAATAGGGGGCAAAGGTAATAATAAGTGCGCCATGGAGATGTTCGAGTTGCCACCAGGGAAATGTATTTGTTGTCGGCATAGCGTTGAGGGAAGGGAGACGCTATGAATCTTAGCTAGTATTTCCCTTGAAAGCAAACATTTAGTTTCTCGATTTAGGTAACAAACCACTAAATATTCGCCTTACTTAATATGTAGTAAATTGGCCGAGCACATCTTGAGAAAACTATATTCTCTAATATTCGCCGCCACAAATGACCCACCACACCAGGTAGCTTGGCCTTTCCGCTCAAACATATGGCAAATTCAGCATACATTCCCCACCATTTTTTCGAGATGAGACCGCCAGAAATAGGGTCATCCAGCCCGACACCATTACGCCAAATTTCGGAGGTGCCAATCAAACGTGCCCAGACTTTTTTCCCGATTAAAATTTAAAAAGGTGGTTTTGATATATTTTAGAGTCAAATATTATAGAAACATTTTAAAATACATCACAGACTATTTCTGGCCCAGTCAGGTATAATGGCAAATCAATGTTCGCCGGAAGTCAAGTCCTGATAATAATCTTGGACCCAAAAACGTCAATGGAGGTGTATGAACGTCAATGGAGGTTTGTGACCTACAAATAAGTAAATCTATTCAGATTCCAATAAACTTTGTGTAGCCGAACCAATAACAAACAATCATATACATATGCAAATATAAAGGTCTTGCTTCGAATAATAGCAAAGTTATCGATTGTCACATGAAAGTGACATTTCCCTTAATATATGGACCCTTGAGTAGTCAAACACGTATTCAAACATTTCACCCCAAAAGATTATTTAATAATTTATTTTCTGAATTTTTAATTTGTACACTTACAGACGTTAACTACAGTCCGTAGAATTATATCGGTACACGCATGAGATAACGATTATTAACACAAATCCGCCCCCCCCCCCCCCATTGTAGATGGGAAATAAAAGCAAAATTTTACCGCTAATTTGTATCATATCTCCAGTTAGAATCCGATGGATGCCCTTTCATGCATTTATTTGACAAACCGGACCAGTGTTACTTTGCAATGATTAAAGTTTGTGAATATATTGACCTAATTTAACCCTA
>JAVTVY010050820.1:0-27715 GCA_036873755.1 Hanleya hanleyi
CATATCTTCATCATTCTGGGCTATGATCACTAGTCATATCTTCATCATTCTGTGCTATGGTCACTAGTCATATCTTCATCATTCTGTGCTATGGTCACTAGTCATATCTTCATCACTCTGGGCTATGATCACTAGTCATATCTTCATCATTCTGGGCTATGATCACTAGTCATATCTTCATCATTCTGGGCTATGATCACTGGTCATATCTTCGTCATTCTGGGCTATGATCACTAGTCATATCTTCATCATTCTGGGCTATGATCACAAGTCATATCTTCATCATTCTGGGCTATGATCACTAGTCATACCTTCATCACTCTGGGCTATGATCACAAGTCATATCTTCATCATTCTGGGCTATGATCACTAGTCATATCTTCATCATTCTGTGCTATGATCACTAGTCATATCTTCATCATTCTGTGCTATGATCACTGGTCATATCTTCATCATTCTGGGCTATGGTCACTAGTCATATCTTCATCATTCTGGGCTATGATCACAATTACAACACATATAAGGGAAGTCATATCTTCATCATTCTGGGCTATGATTACTAGTCATATGTTCATCATTCTGTGCTATGATCACTAGTCATATCTTCATCATTCTGTGCTATGATCACTAGTCATATCTTCATCACTCTGGGCTATGATCACTAGTCATATCTTCATCATTCTGGGCTATGATCACTAGTCATATCTTCATCATTCTGGGCTATGATCACTAGTCATATCTTCATCATTCTGTGCTATGATCACTAGTCATATCTTCATCATTCTGTGCTATGATCACTGGTCATATCTTCATCATTCTGGGCTATGATCACTAGTCATATCTTCATCACTCTGGGCTATGATCACTGGTCATATCTTCATCACTCTGGGCTATGATCACTAGTCATATCTTCATCATTCTGTGCTATGATCACTAGTCATATCTTCATCATTCTGTGCAATGATCACTAGTCATATCTTCATCATTCTGTGCTATGATCACTAGTCATATCTTCATCATTCTGGGCTATGATCACTAGTCATATCTTCATCACTCTGGGCTATGATCACTGGTCATATCTTCATCATTCTGTGCTATGATCACTAGTCATATCTTCATCATTCTGTGCTATGGTCACTAGTCATATCTTCATCATTCTGGGCTATGATCACTGGTCATATCTTCATCATTCTGTGCTATGATCACTAGTCATATCTTCATCATTCTGGGCTATGATCACTGGTCATATCTTCATTATTCTGTGCTATGGTCACTAGTCATATCTTCATCATTCTGTGCTATGATCACTAGTCATATCTTCATCATTCTGTGCTATGGTCACTAGTCATATCTTCATCGCTCTGGGCTATGATCACTGGTCATATCTTCATCATTCTGTGCTATGATCACTAGTCATATCTTCATCATTCTGTGCTATGATCACTAGTCATATCTTCATCATTCTGGGCTATGATCACTAGTCATATCTTCAGCACTCTGGGCTATGATCACTAGTCATATCTTCATCATTCTGTGCTATGGTCACTAGTCATATCTTCATCATTCTGTGCTATGATCACTAGTCATATCTTCATCATTCTGTGCTATGGTCACTAGTCATATCTTCATCACTCTGGGCTATGATCACTGGTCATATCTTCATCATTCTGTGCTATGGTCACTAGTCATATCTTCATCATTCTGTGCTATGATCACTGGTCATATCTTCATCATTCTGGGCTATGGTCACTAGTCATATCTTCATCATTCTGGGCTATGATCACAAGTCATATCTTCATCATTCTGGGCTATGATTACTAGTCATATGTTCATCATTCTGGGCTATGATCACTGGTCATATCTTCATCATTCTGGGCTATGATCACTAGTCATATCTCATCACACTGTGCTATGATCACTAGTCATATCTTCATCACACTGTGCTATGATCACTAGTCATATCTTCATCATTCTGGGCTATGATCACTAGTCATATCTTCATCACTCTGTGCTATGATCACTAGTCATATCTTCATCATTCTGTGCTATGATCACTAGTCATATCTTCATTCTGTGCTATGATCACTAGTCATATCTTCATCATTCTGTGCTATGATCACTAGTCATATCTTCATCACACTGTGCTATGATCACTAGTCATATCTTCATCATTCTGGGCTATGATCACTAGTCATATCTTCATCATTCTGTGCTATGATCACTAGTCATATCTTCATCATTCTGTGCTATGATCACTAGTCATATCTTCATCATTCTGGGCTATGATCACTAGTCATATCTTCATCATTCTGTGCTATGATCACTAGTCATATCTTCATCATTCTGTGCTATGATCACTAGTCATATCTTCATCACACTGTGCTATGATCACTAGTCATATCTTCATCATTCTGGGCTATGATCACTAGTCATATCTTCATCATTCTGTGCTATGATCACTAGTCATATCTTCATCATTCTGGGCTATGATCACTAGTCATATCTTCATCACACTGTGCTATGATCACTAGTCATATCTTCATCATTCTGGGCTATGATCACTAGTCATATCTTCATCATTCTGGGCTATGATCACTAGTCATATCTTCATCATTCTGTGCTATGATCACTAGTCATATCTTCATCATTCTGTGCTATGATCACTAGTCATATCTTCATCACACTGTGCTATGATCACTAGTCATATCTTCATCATTCTGGGCTATGATCACTAGTCATATCTTCATCATTCTGGGCTATGATCACTAGTCATATCTTCATCATTCTGTGCTATGATCACTAGTCATATCTTCATCATTCTGTGCTATGATCACTAGTCATATCTTCATCATGATCTGTGCTATGATCACTAGTCATATCTTCATCATTCTGGGCTATGATCACTAGTCATATCTTCATCATTCTGTGCTATGGTCACTAGTCATATCTTCATCATTCTGTGCTATGATCACTAGTCATATCTTCATCACACTGTGCTATGGTCACTAGTCATATCTTCATCATTCTGTGCTATGGTCACTAGTCATATCTTCATCATTCTGTGCTATGATCACTAGTCATATCTTCATCATTCTGGGCTATGATCACTAGTCATATCTTCATCATTCTGTGCTATGATCACTAGTCATATCTTCATCATTCTGTGCTATGATCACTAGTCATATCTTCATCACACTGTGCTATGATCACTAGTCATATCTTCATCATTCTGGGCTATGATCACTAGTCATATCTTCATCATTCTGTGCTATGATCACTAGTCATATCTTCATCATTCTGGGCTATGATCACTAGTCATATCTTCATCACACTGTGCTATGATCACTAGTCCTATCTTCATCATTCTGGGCTATGATCACTAGTCATATCTTCATCATTCTGGGCTATGATCACTAGTCATATCTTCATCATTCTGGGCTATGCTCACTAGTCATATCTTCATCACTATGTGCTATGATCACTAGTCATATCTTCATCATTCTGGGCTATGATCACTAGTCATATCTTCATCATTCTGTGCTATGATCACTAGTCATATCTTCATCATTCTGTGCTATGATCACTAGTCATATCTTCATCATTCTGGGCTATGATCACTAGTCATATCTTCATCATTCTGTGCTATGATCACTAGTCATATCTTCATCATTCTGGGCTATGATCACTAGTCATATCTTCATCACTATGTGCTATGATCACTAGTCATATCTTCATCATTCTGGGCTATGATCACTAGTCATATCTTCATCATTCTGTGCTATGATCACTAGTCATATCTTCATCATTCTGTGCTATGATCACTAGTCATATCTTCATCACACTGTGCTATGATCACTAGTCATATCTTCATCATTCTGGGCTATGATCACTAGTCATATCTTCATCATTCTGGGCTATGATCACTAGTCATATCTTCATCATTCTGTGCTATGATCACTAGTCATATCTTCATCATTCTGTGCTATGATCACTAGTCATATCTTCATCATTCTGTGCTATGATCACTAGTCATATCTTCATCACACTGTGCTATGATCACTAGTCATATCTTCATCATTCTGTGCTATGATCACTAGTCATATCTTCATCATTCTGGGCTATGATCACTAGTCATATCTTCATCATTCTGTGCTATGGTCACTAGTCATATCTTCATCATTCTGTGCTATGATCACTAGTCATATCTTCATCACTCTGTGCTATGGTCACTAGTCATATCTTCATCACTCTGGGCTATGATCACTAGTCATATCTTCATCATTCTGGGCTATGATCACTAGTCATATCTTCATCATTCTGGGCTATGATCACTAGTCATATCTTCATCATTCTGTGCTATGATCACTAGTCATATCTTCATCATTCTGTGCTATGATCACTGGTCATATCTTCATCATTCTGGGCTATGGTCACTAGTCATATCTTCATCATTCTGGGCTATGATCACAAGTCATATCTTCATCATTCTGGGCTATGATTACTAGTCATATGTTCATCATTCTGGGCTATGATCACTGGTCATATCTTCATCATTCTGGGCTATGATCACTAGTCATATCTCATCACACTGTGCTATGATCACTAGTCATATCTTCATCACACTGTGCTATGATCACTAGTCATATCTTCATCATTCTGGGCTATGATCACTAGTCATATCTTCATCATTCTGGGCTATGATCACTAGTCATATCTTCATCATTCTGGGCTATGATCACTAGTCATATCTTCATCACTCTGTGCTATGATCACTAGTCATATCTTCATCATTCTGTGCTATGATCACTAGTCATATCTTCATTCTGTGCTATGATCACTAGTCATATCTTCATCATTCTGTGCTATGATCACTAGCCATATCTTCATCATTCTGGGCTATGCTCACTAGTCATATCTTCATCATTTTGGGCTATGATCACTAGTAAAATCTTATCCATTCTGGGCTATGATCACTAGTCATATCTCCATTCTGTGCTGTGATCACTAGTCATATGTTCATCCTTTTGGGCTATGATCACTAGTCATATCTTCATCACTCTGGGCTATGATCACTAGTCATATCTTCATCATTCTGGGCTATGATCACTAGTCATATCTTCATTCTGTGCTATGATCACTAGTAAAATCTTATCCATTCTGTGCTATGATCACTAGTCATATCTCCATTCTGTGCTATGATCACTAGTCATATCTCCATTCTGTGCTATGATCACTAGTCATATCTCCATTCTGTGCTATGATCACTGGTCATATCTTCATCATTCTGGGCTATGATCACTAGTCATATCTTCATTCTGTGCTATGATCACTAGTAAAATCTTATCCATTCTGTGCTATGATCACTAGTCATATCTCCATTCTGTGCTATGATCACTAGTCATATCTCCATTCTGTGCTATGATCACTAGTCATATCTCCATTCTGTGCTATGATCACTGGTCATATCTTCATCATTCTGTGCTATGATCACTATCTTCATCATTCTGTGCTATGATCACTAGTCATATCTTCATCATTCTGTGCTATGATCACTAGTCATATCTTCATCATTCTGTGCTATGATCACTAGTCATATCTTCATCACACTGTGCTGTCATATCTTCATCATTCTGTGCTATGATCACTAGTCATATCTTCATCATTCTGGGCTATGATCACTAGTCATATCTCCATTCTGTGCTATGATCACTAGTCATATCTTCATCATTCTGTGCTATGATCACTAGTCATATCTTTATCATTCTGTGCTATGATCACTAGTCATATCTTCATCATTTTGGGCTATGATCACTAGTCATATCATCATTCTGGGCTATGATCACTAGTCATATTTTCATCACTCTGGGCTATGATCACTAGTCATATTTTCATCATTCTGGGCTATGATCACTTTTATGGTTTTATACAGATATTGCTCCATTGGTGTATAAGAGAATAAATCAAGTTTGAATATTTGCTCCTGGAATGTGAACGGACTGGTTCACAATTTAGACGGTCCGCGAAAAAACAAATTGTGATTAAGACACTTAGTGTTTTTGACATTGTAGGTCTCACTGAGACACATGCTGTTTCTGGGACAGTGATATCTCTGCCTGGGTTTGTCCTAAAGGCCAGGAAAGACAGGCAGAAACACCCTAAAGCCAAAAATCGACCATAGAGGTCCATGTCCCCCGCTAGCAGCACCAGTTATGGTGGATTACATCCACCATAACTGGCGCTGCTGCTGCGGGGGCCATGGACCTCTATGGTCGATTTGTTTTTGTCGATGATATCTCATATCATTGATAAGAGTGAGATTTGAAAATGGAGATATCGCTGATGAGCTTAACATAATCTAATACAGCGGATGGCACCCATATTGGATTATGCACATCCATAAAACATAATACATGACTGTCCTCTCACTAAGGTCAAGGGACCCCCCAAGTTTGAAGTAGATCAGTTGAATCGTACTCCAGCTATTGTCCTGACAAGATCAAACTGCTTAAAATCCAATGAAATCCAGTATGGCCGATGGTGGCCATATTGGATTGAGCACGTCCTTGAAAAACAATCCTAATCCTCCTCTCAACAATGTCAAGGCACTCCCCAGGTATGAAGTAGATCGGTTGAATCGTTCTCGAGTTATTGTCCAGACAAGATCCAACTGCTTATAATCCAATATGGCTGACGGCGGCCATATTAGATTACGCACATTCCTGAAAACAATCCCAACCGTCCTCTCACCAATGTCAAGGCACACCCCAAATTTGAAGTTGATCGATTAAATCTTCACGAGTTATTGTCCGGACAAGAAAATCTAAGATCCAACTGCTTATAATCCAATATGGCTGACGGTGGCCATATTGGATTATGCACATTGCTGAAAAAAAATCCCAATTGAATCGTCCTCTCACCGATGTCAAGGCACTCCCCAAGTTTGAAGTAGATCAGTTGAATCGTACTCCAGTTATTGTCCGGACAAGATCAAACTGCTTATAATCCAATGAAATCCAGTATGGCTGATGGTGGCCATATTGGATCAAGCACGTCCTTGAAAAACAATCCTAATCCTCCTCTCAACAATGTCAAGGCACTCCCCACATATGAAGTAGATCGGTTGAATCGTTCTCGAGTTATTGTCCGGATGAGATCCAACTGCTTATAATCCAATATGGCTGACGGCGGCCATATTAGATTACGCACATTGCTGAAAAACAATCCAAACCGTCCTCTCACCAATGTCAAGGCACACCCCAAGTTTGAAGTTGATCGGTTAAATCGTTCACGAGTTATTGTCCGGACAAGAAAATCTAAGATCGAACTGCTTATAATCCAAAATGGCTGACGGCGGCCATATTTGATTACGCACATTGCTGAAAAACAATCCCAACCGTCCTCTCACCAATGTCAAGGCACACCCCAAGTTTGAAGTTGATCGGTTAAATCGTTCACGAGTTATTGTCCGGACAAGAAAATCTAAGATCGAACTGCTTATAATCCAAAATGGCTGACGGCGGCCATATTTGATTACGCACATTGCTGAAAAACAATCCCAACCGTCCTCTCACCAATGTCAAGGCACACCCCAAGTTTGAAGTTGATCGGTTAAATCGTTCACGAGTTATTGTCCGGACAAGAAAATCTAAGATCGTACTGCTTATAATCCAAAATGGCTGACGGCGGCCATATTGGATTACGCACATTGCTGAAAAACAATCCCAACCGTCCTCTCGCCAATGTCAAGGCACACCCCAAGTTTGAAGTTGATCGGTTGAATCGTTCACGAGTTATTGTCCGGACAAGAAAATCTTACAGAATTACGGAATCACGGAATTACGGAATTACGGACACCGGTGTTTCTAAGTCCCCCCCCTACTAAGTAGCGGGGGTCAGGGGGTGTGGCTATTTTAGTCAATGAGGACATGATTCCAGTGAAGTCAACCACTTGTAGTGCATCTCTGTGGGTCAAGCTGTGTCATAAATATTTCATGACAGACAGAGATGTATATTTATGTCTTGCGTATATCCCTCCTGAAAATTCCACCTACGGAAAACAACATTCGTTGGACCTATTTGAAAGACTTGAGATCACCACCTTTAATGTCAAGGGGAACGTGATAGTGTGTGGTGATCTAAATGCTAGAACAGCAAACTTACAAGATTATATTAGTGACGACGATGATCTAGATCACGTGCCATTACCAACATACTATAATTGTGATAATATACCTCCTAGAAATTCCAAAGATGTAGCTCTTAAAAGTATGGGCAGAAAATTAGTTGACATGTAGATCTAGTCAATGTCGGATTATGAACGGTAGAACACCTGGGGATTTGTTTGGGGAATTTACCTGTATTAATCGATGGGATAACAGCCTAGTCGATTACTTTATAGTTAGTGCTAATTATATCAAGTCTGTGTTGGACTTGAAGGTGCACCCGCTCTCTTGTGTCTCGGACCACTGTCAGGTTTCTATGCAAATCAAAACAGGATTGTGGAGGTACAGGCGAACCTTAGAATCGAGTGCTAAGTCAGAATCCTACCCATTACCTACAAAATACATCTGGTGCCCAGAGGAAAAGGATAATTTCATAAAAACAATTGTTAATTCATACGATTCTTATTCTCAAAATATACAAGATATTCTTGGAGAGAAAGAACCGGATTTGAATGAATGCATAAAGCTTATCTCAGATTTATTAACATGATTTATGACAGTTCAATGAAAAAGATCAAAGGTAAAACGTCGAAACAGTCCACTGACAATAAACCCTGGTTTAACAAAGACTGTAAGAATTTACATAAACAAATGGTCAAACTTAACAATGCTTTCAATCGCAACAAAATGAATCCACATTTGAAGGCCAAATACTTTAACAAACACAAAGAGTATAGAGCTAAAACTAGACATTGCAAACAAACTTATCGGCAGATGCTTCTGAATGAACTTAATTCTGCTTTCGATAGCGATCCCTCAACGATTTGGAGTACTCTAAAGAAATTGAGAGCAGAACATTGGTGTGACAATTCCGATAAAATTGATATAAATGACTGGCATCATCACTTCAAGAAGTTACATAACTCGTCAGAGGAGAACATGAGTAGATCTAGAGTAGAAGCAGTACGAGAAGAATCCAAAAAATTAGAAAATAATATTGGGTCTGTGGAGTTAAATACACCAATAACAGAGAAGGAAATGGATACGGCAGTAAAAACCTTGAAGAACAATAAAGCTGCGGGAGCTGACAGTATCAGCAACGAAATGCTTTAGACAGCCTATCCACTGATCAAAGACATGATTCTTCCGCTTTTCAACAAACTTCTTACTTCTGGTGTGTTCCCTCAGTCATGGACAGACGGGATGATAGTGCCCATCCATAAAAGTGGAACACCCTTGGATCCCGACAATTATAGGGGAATTACGCTTAATAGCTGCTTGGGGAAGATGTTCTGTCTGATATTGAATAAAAGACTTGTAGATTTCGTTGAAACTAATGGTCTGCTGTCAAAATCACAAATAGGATTCAGAAAAGGTCACCGGACTTCAGATCACATCTTTACAATGAAAACAATTATCGACAAGTACACTAAACGCAAGCAAAAATTATATTCTTGTTTCGTCGACTTCAATAAGGCATTCGATTCGGTTTGGCACGATGCCTTATTTCTAAAATTACAGAGAACCGGCATTACAGGCCCTATCTATCAGGTTATCCGATCCCTGTACCTCCACAGTCATTCCAGAGTGAGGACAACATACTGTATGAGCGAGAGATTTCCTGTGTCTAGAGGGGTGCATCAGGGAAATGTACTCGAGTCCATTATTATTTAATATTTTTATTAATGACCTTTTATTAGATATGGATAGCGATCACTCACCCAAAATATGGGATGAACAAGTACACTGTCTCGCGTATGCTGATGATATTGTGCTACTGTCTTTAGATAAAGCGGATCTGCAGACAAAACTGGATAAATTAGGGTCATTTGTGGCTCAGTGGGGCTTATCTGTCAACGTAAAGAAAACAAAGATAGTGGTGTTTGGTCTGAGCAAATGTAGTACAGATTCGTTCTATATAAACAAGTCCAAACTGGAATGTGTCAATAAATATAAGTATCTAGGGCTCCTACTTCACAGCAATGGTAACCAAGCCGTTATAAATCTAGCTTCCAGGGCTAATAAAGCTATCTTCTCGGTTAAACAATCATTAAATCCCAGTGAGCTACAGGCGGATCTCGCGTGCAATATTTTCGACGCTACAATCAAACCGATACTTCTATATGGGTCTGAGGTCTGGATAGGGTACTCTAGTTTATACAAACAGCTGGACTCATTATTGCGCTTGGATGATGACTGCGAAAAGACTCATTTAAAGTTTGCTAAACAAATTCTAGGAGTACATTCCAAAGCCGTAAACTTGGCTGTTCTTAGTGAGCTCAGTAGAGTTCCTATGAAAGTTTATGCTCTGTTAAAAAGTGTTAAATATTTACTTCATATCCAGTCGTCTGATCCGTCGTCGCTATTATATAAATCGTATATGGAACAAGTTGAAGAATGCCGATCTAACAATACGATGAACTGGGTTTCGTATATAAAAACTCTATTACAGGAAACCAATTGCCAACATCTCTGGGAGAATCAAACATGTAAAAAACCCGCGGCCACTTTAAATTTCATGAAGGCTTTCCTAATTGAGAAATTTTCAGTTTTATGGGCTGGGAAGATTGCTGATTTTTCTAAGATGACCTCATACCGTATGTTCAAGAGGAGCTTTTTCTCAGAGGAAGCTGCTCTTAAAGTCAAAAATAGAAAAAATAGGTCCGCTCTTATTCAGCTTAGAATCAGTGCCCATAAACTCGGAATTGAACGAGGTAGATACACAAATACTCCAGGTAATGACCGTCTTTGTCAAACATGTCTGCTCATCGACGACGAAATGCATTTTTTACTTCATTGCACTAAACATGTCGACAGACGGAAAATTATGCTTGATGAGATTAAGTTACATGTGCCAATATGTCAAATTAACGACAAGTTATTCATTGACCTGATGTCGTCAACTGACGTAAACGTCCAAAATGCCCTGGCTAAGTTTACATACGAATGTTTTAGCCGTATGTAAAAAATAAGAATTGACAGTGCTCCAGCGATGTTTTATATACATCGCCACAATATTGTTTTAGTGTGTTATATCATGTAGTTATTTGTATTGTCAATGTGTTTGTTTGTTCATGCCATTAGTCCCTCTGGGGCACAAATGTGCAATAAAGTATTTGATTTGATTTGATTTGTATTACATCATCACACTTAGACTGACAAGGCTACAGTTAAACAGAGGTCACTTCTTCAGATAACTCTCCATCAATGTTAGCATCTGCAAACCAATAAGCCGTTATATTTCCACAGCAACATGTCTTTTTCTATTAGTGTGGATAATGTAAAGATACACAGCATCTAAACCAATAAAACCATGGCTTCAAAGAGGCAGTGTCAACTAGGTCATCTAACAAAGGATGGTTGCTTTACAGGTTTATCACTGTAATTTAACACACACAAGTCTGATCAGTTTTGTCAACAACTTTACTCACTATCTGCAGTGTGATTGTTACAGGATCATGTATGTACACAAACATTAATGACAAAACATTTGTCCATGCCCAGAACATTTGTCCATGCCCAGAACACTAAATTATTTATTTGTGTACCATTACTGAAGGACAAACAATCAGGATGCCAACACAGAAGCAGAAGATTTGCTGCTGTATGGATATATCTTGGCAGTTTTTCAACGAAGGAGAAGGCCATGTGTGTGTGTCTATATATATAATTACACACACAGTTGTGATCATGTAAGAGTACCTGTTGGTAAGTAATAAGATGGTCATGATAAAAGATAATCCAAATGTGTATTCAAGTCATACTCTAAAGAAACAAAAGCTCAATCGACTCCTCCACACTGAAGTGTATCTTTCAGACAACAGTGTCTTGTACACAATTATGACTGCATCATGCCAGCAGAACTTCAATCCTGGTCATTTTCAAGTTCACAGATATACAATTCTACAGTTGTCTATACATGTACAAAGTCATAATTTGTATTGAATTGTTCCTGGACCACACAGAGTCTCAATATGACCATCATTCTCATCATTCCAACCAGTCCAAATTTCTTAGATTCTCATTGACCAGATACTGATGGAAAGTTCTGGGTTTTCATGAAGCGGCCATTTTGTCGATTTCTTCCAACAGTCTTCGGCCATGTTCAGCCCAGTCAATGGGCGTGGCATTCACACATACCGTCTTCAAGCGACTCTCGTCCTGCAAATATCAAAGGAAGAAGAAAACAATTAAGTCATGATTTTAAATGTAGGAACATTGCAAATATTGAATCTACTGATGATGTTCAAATTAAAATGTTCCACGATTCCACAACAAAAACAAGAGTCAAAATAGGATTCAATAGATGCCTGCATAACTTTATACAACTTAATTAGAATTTTGAAGCGCAACAATTGGCTTTTGAAAATACAGCATTGCCTTATACAACGTGAAGTTTCTTTAGATATCAAAAATCACAGAATCACTGGTGTGATAAAACTTTACTAAAGAATTGAAAACTCTTCAAAAAGAATTAAAAATCTGTCAAAAACACGAAGTATGGTCCCAGAGTTCTGTACACCATGCTGGATTGCTGCCACCACTGTGACCGGGTAATGCTGAGTTTGATAACAACACAAACTTACATTATATGTTTCCATCTTGGCTCGGAGTTTGAAGATATATGACTTGAACAGGGCTTCCTGGAACAGCTGATTGAATGCTGTCTCATTCTAGAAGAAATAGAGAATTGTGTATTTAGTACTGGTTGGATTTCCAAACAAGGAAAGAACGTAGAAATTTCTAGAGCTAATTGAAGCTATCAAAGATGAACATGTAGGCATGAGTTTTTACAATTTGATTATTCAAATCTCCACCAACAGTTGACGGCAATTTCACACTAAACGAGACGGAGGATTGTTATTTGTACTTCATATATATATTAAACATTCTTGTGAATAATAAACTTGTCCAGCCTTGGAACTGTCCACAATATCTCACCGTTTCCCTCATTGCACCAACTTGATCAGCAGATGATCCCAGCAGCAGCTCAGCTGATTCCTGGAAACATGTGGCCCACTGGTTATCAGAGTGGTCCGCTAAGTTTGCCTGTTAACATAGAATATTACAGTAAACAGTGAACCTGTCCACTTAACTTTGTAAGATGGTACAGTTATAAGACATGTGTTTGACATATTACTTTGTAAGATGGTACAGTTATAAGACATGTGTTTGACATATTACTTTGTAAGATGGTACAGTTATAAGACATGTGTGTGACATATTACTCTGTAAGATGGTACAGTTATAAGACATTTGTTTGACATATTACTTTGTAAGATGGTACAGTTATAAGACATGTGTGTGACATATTACTTTGCAAGATAGTACAGTTATAAGACGTGTTTGACATATTACTTTGTAAGATGGTACAGTTATAAGACGTGTGTTTGACATATTACTTTGTAAGATGGTACAGTTATAAGACATGTGTTGGACATATTACTTTGTAAGACGGTACAGTTATAAGACATGTGTTTGACATATTACTTTGTAAGATGGTACAGTTATAAGACGTGTTTGACATATTACTTTGTAAGACGGTACAGTTATAAGACGTGTTTGACATATTACTTTGTAAGACGGTACAGTTATAAGACGTGTTTGACATATTACTTTGTAAGACGGTACAGTTATAAGACATGTGTTTGACATATTACTTTGTAAGACGGTACAGTTATAAGACATGTGTTTGACATTACTTTGCAAGATGGTACAGTTATAAGACATGTGTTTGACATATTACTTTGTAAGACGGTACAGTTATAAGACATGTGTTTGACATATTACTTTGTAAGATGGTACAGTTATAAGACATGTGTTTGACATATTACTTTGTAAGACGGTACAGTTATAAGACATGTGTTTGACATATTACTTTGTAAGACGGTACAGTTAAAAGACATGTGTTTGACATATTACTTTGTAAGACGGTACAGTTATAAGACGTGTTTGACATATTACTTTGTAAGACGGTACAGTTATAAGACATGTGTTTGACATATTACTTTGTAAGACGGTACAGTTATAAGACATGTGTTGGACATATTACTTTGTAAGATGGTACAGTTATAAGACGTGTTTGACATATTACTTTGTAAGACGGTACAGTTATAAGACATGTGTTTGACATATTACTTTGTAAGACGGTACAGTTATAAGACGTGTTTGACATATTACTTTGTAAGACGGTACAGTTATAAGACATTTGTTTGACATATTACTTTGTAAGATGGTACAGTTATAAGACATGTGTTTGACATATTACTTTGTAAGACGGTACAGTTATAAGACATGTGTTTGACATATTACTTTGTAAGATGGTACAGTTATAAGACAGGTGTTTGACATATTACTTTGTAAGATGGTACAGTTATAAGACATGTGTTGGACATATTACTTTGTAAGATGGTACAGTTATAAGACATGTGTTTGACATATTACTTTGTAAGACGGTACAGTTATAAGACATGTGTTTGACATATTACTTTGACATATTACTTTGTAAGACGGTACAGTTATAAGACATGTGTTTGACATATTACTTTGTAAGACGGTACAGTTATAAGACATGTGTTTGACATATTACTTTGTAAGATGGTACAGTTATAAGACGTGTGTTTGACATATTACTTTGTAAGACGGTACAGTTATAAGACATGTGTTTGACATATTACTTTGTAAGACGGTACAGTTATAAGACATGTGTTTGACATATTACTTTGTAAGATGGTACAGTTATAAGACATGTGTTTCTCCAACAACTTACAAGAATTTCAGAAGGGCAATTTTCCTGAAAATCTAGGCAATTTTTAGTAGTTCTATTATACCAACTTATAAGCTTTAGTCTGCCTAGAATCCAGATTTGTCTTACATTCAAAGATGTTCTAAGTTTTAAGTTTACATGGCATTATAAACTGTACTTACAGGATCATTTTCCACTTGTAAGTTTACATGGTAGTATAAGAGTGTACTTACAGACAGGATCATTCTCCACTTGTAGTTTACATGGTAGTATAAAAGTGTACTTACAGACCGGATCATTCTCCACTTGTAGTTTACATGGTAGTATAAGAGTGTACTTACAGACCGGATCATTCTCCACTTGTAGTTTACAAGGTATTATAAGAGTCTACTTACAGACAGTATCATTCTTCACTTGTAGTATACATGGTAGTATAAGAGTGTACTTACAGACAGGATCATTCTCCACTTGTAGTTGGGGAATTCTTTGTTACATTTCTCACATCTGAACAGACCATTCCCCTGGTCAACCACTTTCTTGTTACAGTTTTCCGAGGCACAAGCCTGATCAGATGAGATAGAGCAAATCAATTTGAATATTTTAAGTAGGATTAAATTGACAAGAGTAGTGTTGCAAAACATTTTGAATATTGTAAGCAGAGCTGCTAATAATTTGAATTTTGCAAGCAGAGCAGCCAACAATTTGAATATTTTAAGCAGAACTGCCAACAATTTGAATATTTTAAGCAAGTCTGCCAACAATTTGTATGTTTTTGTTGTTTCCAATAATTCAATGCTCCAAAATGAGGCCAGAGGAGGGTAATATAATTGAATGATATAAGAGGTTATTTGCTTCTGTTTATAAATAGGTTCTGCATTCAACATTTCAAAGTGATCAAGTGTTTATTCTGAAGTAGGATATACTGGTTGTGATCGCCTATATCTAACAGGGTTACCACAGTTCCCACAAAACCAGAATGCCGGATTTTTCAATATTAGTCGAAGCATAATGACTGACTTGTGATCTCAAAGTTTGAGGTCAAATAAAATGAAAGAAGCAAAACAGTTTCCTGGCCTCTTCTTCACTTAAATAATTTGAATTCAATTTAATACCTTTCTAATCAAAGTTTTCAGTTCTTTCAAGGCCTTAGCAAGTATGTATATAGTGACATTAATTCTATTGTTGAAGTAGCTGTTGAAGAGGATTTGCATAAAAGGCAATTCCGTGACATGAGCTCCTCACAACTGATGTAACAATTCAGAAGAAATATGTTGCAGAAGGTTGTCCCACATCGAAGTGCTTCATATTATGTCTGATGACAGAAGAATAAGAGCAATGTTAGCCCCCATATCATCATTCAAATCCTTCATCTCACCTGATACATGCAGTTCTCCTTTCGCAGAAACAATATTGTTCCCTTCGATGTGAAGTAGTCTCCCTTTTCACTGTTACCCATATTCTCTGCCTTGACCTGAGCGAAGGTCTTCCAGTTTGTACCAGAACCTGAAAAAATATAATAGAAATGAAAACTCGAGCTGTTGAAGTCCCTTGACGTTGAAACTACTGATCTGGCATGGAACCACAATGTTCAGTATCAAGCATGGGAAGCAATCCCAAGCGAGTGAATGTGGCAGGATTCTGTAACAATTTCCACAAAAGAAAACTTGATGGCACAACCTAAAGGAGGATTGGCATGAAAATCCCAACTGAGATATTGGGGCAATGTACCCATAGACCAAATTTGGAATGAATTCGTTCAGGTTTTCGAAAGTTATTGTCTGGATACGAAATTATAAGTTGGGCACAGGTGGTGCCACCTATAAGAAGATCGGCGTTCAAAACAATCCCAAGCAAGATCTTGAGATAGGGTATCCACATACCAAATTTGGAAGGAATCCGTTCAGGCATTCAAAAGTTACTGGACATTTTATCTTGACCTCCGCCCTCAGGAGCATGGTGTGCAGCTCACCGTAACTTTATGTCTCACACATTTCCCCTAATTTTGGCAAATGAAAGTTTGAATTCTTAGGCTAAATGATCAATATTACTCCCATATAGACTTTCAATAGGGGATAATAACACGAGACTTGTGCAGTTATCTAGCTGAATAATAAAGATGGGTGTTCAAAGTATCTATGTGATCAATATTAAACAATGTAGGCAGTAGCCCTTACCTCCAGCCCCTCCCCCTCCTTCGTGACGATAGCCAGAGAAGTCCATGGAGCAGCCCACCTTGTCATACCACCCCCTCAGTAGCTGGGCCTCTCGGATATCAGGGTCTATGATCAGCTGACTACTGGCCAAACATGAGAGTGAGCGACCTGAAATAGTAAATACATCTCAAATATCAAGGTTTCCAATGAAACATACTTTTCAGATTGGCAAAAATGTTTACACCTGCAAAATCTGCTCTGACAACAAGTATTCATGTGTAATTAAGTAGTTCAAAGCATACTAAGGTCACACCAATTTGAGTTTTTGTTTCATGGGCAAATTTTATTGTTTCTCAAGATTGGAGGCAATAATAAAAATAAAACTGGACATCTGAAGTTTGTCCCTTTCCTTATGCGGGAGATGATTTTCCGCTGGTCTAGTTTTATTAAGGGACCAGGTCTTCTGGTGGACGAGAGCTAATGCATATACTAAGTTGATTCTGATTGGTCAGAAAAACAGCAAAAGTTATCAAATATATGATATGGCGGTCATGAATATGCAAAAATTTTGCTCATAGGTCACATGGATTGGCCACCATCTTGGATTTTGTCAAAAACTTTACCAATTTTGCAAGGGCTTATTCTCTTGAACCCTGATAGATACATATATCTAGTTTACTGCAATGTATCAGGAAGGCCATGGTCTGCTGCACTGAAAGCAAACACTGTTGATTAGTTGAAAGGTTTGGTGGCCAGATTGGATTTAACCTCAAACTTTCTAAGATCATCTCCTCTGAAACCGGAAAATCAAATGATGCTACACTTGGTACAGATGATCAATGGGTCGAGGTCTCTCAAATTCTATTGAGAAAGCTTTTGCATGGAACAAGATGGCTGCCATTGAACAATAAAAATTGTTGGAATATGAAGACACGGATTTTGTGAGAAGCCTTATCTATATTGGAAGCGTTTATTCTCTTGAACCTTGATAGTTACAGATTACTAAGCTGCTGTGATATATAGTAAAGGCTATGGTCTGATGAACTGAATGCAAAATACTGTCGATTAGCTTTAACGGTTTGGCAGCCACATTTCGGCATAGGCCTGGACACTAGGCCCTGTGTAGTAGACCTGGTCCCTGGTAGCCGATGCTCGCAGCTCCAATTATTTTCATTATCGTCTTGTCTTGTAAAGGAAAAACAAAAACTGCCTGTGCAACTAGTTCTATCATTCTCTGACAATCTCACCTAGCGAGTGTTAATAATACATAATAGTAATTTACCTCCAAAATCTGAGAGTCTACAGCCTTTGACTGCCACCACAGGAAAACCTTTAGCCTCAAATGTTTCTGCCTGCGTGAATACAACAACATAGGAGAAATGATTTATTCTCATGTTATGGTGAATGATTTATTCTCATGTTATGGTGAATTCTTTGCGAATTTAATCACTCTATTATCAAATATTGATGACAATCCAAAAATTGAATAGATAATATTCTGCACCCCCCAAAAAAAAGTTTCAAAATTTCTCTGGAAGTTGGAAAACAATTCTGTAATACCTGGTTGTTTTCAAATTATTCAGAACCATTGCCAGTCAAAGCTATGTCACAGATGCCGGGGGGGATTTGTTTTAACGTCACACTAGATGTTATTTCACTCATAAGGTGACGGGCAGTTTGGTTGGTGGAGGAAGCCAGATTACCCGGAGAGAACCACTACCAGTCGGCAAGTAACTGGCAACTTTCAGACATGCAGCAGCGGGGCTGGAACCCATGCCGGTTCAGCAGTGTAAGGCTATAACCCATGCCGGTTCAGCAGTGTACGGCTATAACCCATGCCGGTTCAGCAGTGTAAGGCTATAACCCATGCCGGTTCAGCAGTGTAAGGCTATAACCCATGCCGGTTCAGCAGTGTAAGGCTATAACCCATGCCGGTTCAGCAGTGTAAGGCTATAACCCATGCCGGTTCAGCAGTGTAAGGCTAGCAGTCACCAGCGAAACACCTTAGACCAATCAGCCACCATGTCACAGGTGGTCTCTCGTCTGAAGGTTGACATGGAGAAATCACTGGAAGTATGAAACCAGGCCTTCCTACACTCCTGTTTTCAATTATCTTGGCTGTCTTTGCCTCATTCTTTTGTTTATAGCCTATACCAATTTGGGTCGGTCTTAGAGCGTGTTAGAGAATATTGTTATCTATGTTCATTTTAGTGTGAGAACATCACTGACTGACCTCCTTTCCCCAAAGGGTCAGATTGACACCCATTCCAGACTGGTCAACAATCTGCAGCTCACGTTTGGAGATTTCTCGATTACTTTGTCGTCCAGTCACTGTACCAACATCACCACGTGACTTGACCACACCGATAACATCTGCAAATGAAAGGTTTATTCTTGACTGTATGCTTTGACATCTGTGAACATGTTTGTGTGGTATATTGGCAGCACTCACTTTCAGCTTGCTCAAACATGTATATACAAATATGACAAGCATAATGTTACTCCAAAAATCATCACTTAGACTATCAAAATCTTTAAAAATCCATTAACATTCAACCTTTCTCAACTATTAATATTCACTTCTGAACTACATTTCACAAGTAGCGAGCGAGAGAGAAAATCACATTCAACGTCGATTTCAGCAATATTCCAGCTAGACCGTGACATTTCACAAAAGTATGTAGGAACACAGAAAGATATTACAAGGACTCCAATGCTGTATAATATTTAGAGATAAAATCACATCTAATATAATAGCCAAGACAAGGGTAAAATACATACCAACATTAGCATTCACTTGACGACTATCAAGTTCGTTAATTTTCACGAATTCAAAGGTCATCGTCGGGAGATCAACATCTTCCTCACATAATTCAACCATGGTATCCGAGTTGAAGGTCATCTCATAGTCATTCTGTATTGATGTGTACTGTTTATTGGCTGTCTTCAATGTGCCCTTGCTGAAATAGTACACCTATGGGAGGAACGAAGTGAAACCATAATGAGTCGGAGGAAAATTTCACTTCCCAAAAGGAACCTCATTGTTTCTTAATACATACAGAATATTTCCAAGTCTGGTCCCACCATACAGACGTATAGATGGTTCATAAACAATTATGGAAGTTTCTGAAGAAGTCTTTGAAATAGAGCAGGAGGAAAAGGGCTGAGATCAAGAAAAGCGCTGAGATCAATTAAAGGGCTGAGATCAAGCTACAATCAAGAAAAGGGTGATAAAGAGAGGACCGTCTTCTAAAGAGAAGACAGAAAAAAAGTGGTTTATGGTATAAGGGTGGTGGGTGGTATATTCATTTATAATTAGGGAGATAGGATAAATGGTATATGAGAGGTTGGGGTCATAAAAAGGTTTACACACTGGTTCTATTGTCTCACGCGAGTTATTCTTTTTCTGGAATCACCCGTCTTACAATGGGATTTGCATGTGCTCAGGTGTTCCTGGCAGGCCTTGCTTTTCGTCGAAATTCACGGGTATCCAAACGGATACCCGCAATTTCAGTTTACGGGTATCTACCAGTATCCACTGAAGTGATGAAAAATTGAAGTGTGGAGATTAAAGTGGAATAAACATTTATGCACTCTTTTCATGTTTACTGTTGTTAATAAGATAATTGATTCTCACATCATGTTGTTCCCCACCGCTGTGTAGCCATTCGATTCACTGAGCTGATATTTGACCGTTCAATTGTCAATTTTACTGTGATAGGAAGAATGGATAAACTTTCTGTTGAGCAACCACAATAACATGCAGCATGATTTATGAAATTGTGTCAAGGATTGTCTCCTTGAATTAATTTAATTTGGAGCTGTAATTTGGAGTCACTTGAAAATTTTCGATTTAAGGTTATGGACCTTGATTATATTCTCATTATGGACTAAAAAATAGCTCTGTCTCTCACTATGAATGTCACGGGTCACCAGCTCAGCTTCCGACTTCATTCATTACGAATGTTTATACTTAAGTGCTGCATATATAGTAATACCATCTTCATGACACCTAGCATATAACTTAAATATGTTGATGAATTGAACAAACACACAATATGAACTTAAAATTGAGTGATGTAAGTCAAGAAATTACGAATAATTCCAATGAACACACATTTAAGAAGTTCACCACAGCACTAACTTCTGGGATTATAATGAGTTAATTTCGTGTTTTCGTCGTTCTGTATGAAGACAAAACCATCCTTTACATTATCTGGCCATCCGTTGTAAGCCTGTACAGATATTGTCTTTTCGACATTTTCAAGCAGATTGGAATCAAGCCCTCTCGTGTCCTCCATGTTTACCGTTTGTAAACATCGACCATAACACGATAGTTTCTGCAATTGCATTCTCCTATGCACGGTTGTTTGTGTAAATGCCCGTAGCTACAGATGATACGACGAAAATCGCCCAGTACAAGAGAATGCACGCAGCTGCCATAATTCGTCGCCCACTTAGACGTCGTAAAAATATGAACTTCCGCCATTTGTAAAGCCTGCGATCGATGATTTCTAGGTAAACTATCGTTTATTAAAGCCGAATATGGTTTTTTTGATAGACAAAATTTTCCCCAGACATTATTTTACGGGTATCCAAACAGATTCCCGTGAAGCGAATGAACGGGTATCTCCACGAGTATCGGATACCCGGATACCCGTCGAAACGCAAGGCCTGCACAGGTTCCCCTTGGGGTCTAGTTGTGCAAGATACCTTTTCTGGTCCGATTCGAAAATCCAATATGGCCACCAGGCAGCCATCTTGGATTCCCCCCATGAAACCTTGTTATCGCGATTTCTCAGGAACTGCTTCATGGATCTTTCTCAAATTTGGTACACAGGTTCCCCTTGGGGTCTAGTTGTGCAAGATACCTTTTTCGGTCCGATTCGAAAAACCAATATGGCCACCAGGCAGCCATATTGCATTTCCCCATGAAACCTTGTTATCGCGATTTCTCAGGAACTACTGCATGGATCTTTCTCAAATTTCGTACACAGGTTCCCCTTGGGATCTAGTTGTGCAAGATACCTTTCCTGGTGCGATTTGAAAATCCAGTATGGCCACCAGGCAGCCATCTTGGATTTCCCCATGAAACTGCGGTGGTCTAATGGTTAGAGCGTCGGTCTCGTAAGCGGTAGGTACTGGGTTCGATCCCAGGCCGGGTCATACCTAAGACTTGAAAAATGGAACTTGTTGCTCCCTCGCTTACGCTCAGCATTAAGAGGATAGAACAAGGACTGGTTCGCTCGGTGTCAGTATAATGTGACTGAGTGGGGTGTCCTGTCTGCCTATGGCATGATATTTCAGTGGGACAGCACTATTAAATGGCAGCATTAGATCTGCTCTGTTACAAGTAGGTTCCCCTGCCTCTCCCCTTCCCCTCCCTTCCCTTCCGCGTCGTGATATAGCTGAAAAAATGTTGAAAGCGACGTTAAACCCTATTCACTCACTCGCTCACCGAATCGAAAATCCAATATGGTCACCCAGGCAGCCATCTTAGACTTCCCCATGAAATTTTTTTATCATGATTTCTCAGGAAGTACTGCCTGGATCTTTCTCAAATTTGATACACAGGTTCAATTGTGCAAGATACCTTTTCTGGACCGATTCCAAAATCCAATATGTCCATCAGGTGGCCATCTTGGATTTCCCCATGAAACTTTGTTATTGCGATTTCTCAAGAACTACTGCATGGATCTTTGTTAAATTTGGTACACAGGTTCACCTTGTCGCCTAGTTGTGTGAGATACCTTTTCTGGTCCGATTCGAAAATTCAATATGGCCACCAGGCAGCCATCTTGAATTTCCCCATGAAATCTTATCACAATTTCTCAGGAACTACGGCATGGATCTTTCTCAAATTTGGTACACAGGTTCCCCTTGGGGTCTAGTTGTGCAAGAAACCTTTTTTGGTCCGATTTGAAAATCCAATATGGCCACCAGGCAGCCATCTTGGATTTCCCCATGAAACCGTGTTATCGTGATTTCTCAGGAACTACTGCATGGATCTTTCTCAAATTTGGTACACAGGTTCCCCTTGGGGCCTAGTTGTGCAGATACCTTTTTTGGTCTGATTCGAAAATCCAATATGGCCACCAGGCAGCCATCTTGGATTTCCCCATGAAACCTTGTTATCGCGATTTCTCATGAACTACTGGATGGATCTTTCTCAAATTTGCTACACAGGTTCCCCTTGGGGTCTAGTTGTGCAAGAAACCTTTTTTGGTCCGATTTCAAAATACAATATGGCCACCAGGCAGCCATCTTGGATTTCCCCATGAAATCTTATCGCGATTTCTCAGGAACTACTGCATGGATCTTTCTCAAATATGATACACAGGTTCCCCTTGGGGTCTAGCTGTGCAAGATACCTTTTCTGGTCCGATTCGAAAATCCAATATGGCCACCAGGCAGCCATCTGGGATTCCCCCCATGAAACCTTGTTATCGCGATTTCTCAGGAACTGCTTCATGGATCTTTCTCAAATTTGGTACACAGGTTCCCCTTGGGGTCTAGTTGTGCAAGATACCTTTTTTGGTCCGATTCGAAAACCAATATGGCCACCAGGCAGCCATCTTGGATTTCCCCATGAAACCTTGTTATCGCGATTTCTCAGGAACTACTGCATGGATCTTTCTCAAATTTCGTACACAGGTTCCCCTTGGGATCTAGTTGTGCAAGATACCTTTCCTGGTGCGATTTGAAAATCCAGTATGGCCACCAGGCAGCCATCTTGGATTTCCCCATGAAACTGCGGTGGTCTAATGGTTAGAGCGTCGGTCTCGTTAGCCGTAGGTACTGGGTTCGATCCCAGGCTGGGTCATACCTAAGACTTGAAAAATGGAACTGGTTCGCTCGGTGTCAGTATAATGTGACTGAGTGGGGTGTCCTGTCTGCCTATGGCATGATATTTCAGTGGGACAGCACTATTAAATGGCAGCATTAGATCTGCTCTGTTACAAGTAGGTTCCCCTGCCTCTCCCTTCCCTTCCGCGTCGTGATATAGCTGAAAAAATGTTGAAAGCGATGTTAAACCCTATTCACTCACTCACTCACCGAATCGAAAATCCAATATGGTCACCAGGCAGCCATCTTAGACTTCCCCATGAAATTTTTTTATCATGATTTCTCAGGAAGTACTGCCTGGATCTTTCTCAAATTTGATACACAGGTTCAATTGTGCAAGATACCTTTTCTGATCCGATTCCAAAATCCAATATGTCCATCAGGCGGCCATCTTGGATTTCCCCATGAAACTTTGTTATTGCGATTTCTCAGGAACTACTGCATGGATCTTTATTAAATTTGGTACACAGGTTCACCTTGTCGCCTAGTTGTGCGAGATACCTTTTCTGGTCCGATTCGAAAATTCAATATGGCCAACAGGCGGCCATCTATTCTTGGATTTTCCCATGCAAATTTGTTATCGTGATTTCTCAGGAAGTACTTCATGGATCTTTCTCAAATTTGGTACAAAGGTTCCCCTTGTGGTCTAGTTGTGCAAGATACCTTTTTGGGTCCGAATCCAAAATCCAATATGGCCAGAAGGTGGCCATCTTGAATTTCCCCTTGAAACATTGTTACCGTGAATTCTCAGGAAATATTTCATTGATCTTTCTGAAATTTGGTACACAGGTCCCACATGGGGCCTAGTAGTGCAACATACCTTTTTTGGTCCGATTCGAAAATCCGAGTTACGCTTCAAATGAATTCGGTATTCTCGAGTTGTGACGTTACATCACAAGAGTCGGCAGATCAAACGGTGGGGCATATTCTATATACTGACTATAGAGAACATCCATACCTTCACCTTCCATAGCAAGGAGTTCCAATAATTCGGAATTAAAATGTATTTCTTCAAATTTTAAATCAGCTTTCTGTAGTCCATGCAGTAGCAAGTGAACTGCTCCACCCTTTCGTCTGCCGGCGGGTCGGCTACATGAAGGGACGTGACTCTTGTGACTCAACGTCACAACTCGACAGCTGTAGACTACTGCATATAAACAGAACAGAATTAGCATTCGTTCTAAATTATAAAATCTTAAGTATGTTTCATAGCTCATGCCAAAGTGTCAAAGAGATTGATCTTCGCTTCCAGTACCCAATGATGACACGTGCAAAAAAATAAATAAAAAATATACTACGAAGCAAAGGCGAAGAATCCTCCGTACATGTACAATCACTTTCAGACTAACTTTGCTCATTTCTCTTGTATTATAACAACCGACATAAGTACAGTTTCTAGAAACCTTGAAACTCCTGAAACTTAGATTATATCTTGGTGTTTTTCAGTGGCCTTTTCTGATCCTTTTCGCTCAGATTCGAAATTCTGTAAACAAAATTACAAATCAATTGTTTGTTCTTATTAACAATGGACAAAAAGATCCTCTAGTCATTAGCTTACAATTATCGGACAATGGTGGGCGCCAAGATCCTTCAGGATCTCTCGTTGTGAGTGGATTCAGTAGAGGGGAATGAAGTGCTGCATACCAAACATTGGGTCAAGGTCTAAGGTCAAAGGTCACTACATGTATGTCCCCAAAGTTAGGAAATTATTAAAAATAACTTTTGAGTCAGTAGATACATTCAGGGGACACGATGTGTCACATACCAAAATGTAGGTCAAGGTCAAAGGTCAAGGTCACTGTGACCCCAAAATCATGAAATTGTTAAAAATCATGATTTTTTGTGTCCATTGATATATTAAGGGGACACGATTTTGTCATGTACCAAAATTTAGGTCAAGGTTAATAGTCAAGGTCACTGTAACCCCAGAATCAAGAAATTTTTAAAAATTACTTTTTTGTGTCAGTAGATACATTAGGGGGACATGATGTGTCATGTACCAAAATGTAGGTGAAGGTCAAGGTCACTGTGACCCCCAAAATTATGAAATTGTTAAAAATCATGATATTTTGTGTCCATTGATACACTGAGGGAAGACGATGTGTCATGTACCAAAATTCAGGTCAAGGTCACTGTGACCCCAAAATCAGGAAATCATTAAAAATAACTTTTTTTTGTGGCAGTAGATACATTAAGGGACACGATGTGTTACATACCAAAATGTGGGTCAAAGGTCAAGGTCATTGTGACCCCAAAATCGAAAAATCATTAAAAAGAAACATTTTCATATGCCCGTCGAAGAGGAGGTCATGTAATGCGATATTGCGTTCTGTCCAGTCATCCATTAATATTTGTTGTCCATGCGATATCTCTGGTTTCAAGGTATGGATTGGTACCAAACTTTGGGTATACCTTACTCGCATGGCAAAGAGGAACCATATTCATTTTGAGATCAATTTCTCAAAGGTCAAGGTCACAGTCCCGCAAAACTGAATCAGGTTTAGCTAACTATATGCGTTAGGTTGGAATATTCAGAGTTGTCTCCCCTACATGTATATGGCATTTGTCCTGTGGAGTTGTCTCCTATGTTTGATACATGTAAGAAACAGCTACATTCAGTTAAACTGTTGTGAAATAAAAACCGTACATTTACTAATTTAACGAGAAGAGGGGTCCTTTATGAACTTATACCTGTTTATTAACTCGAGGACAAAGGTTTACTTCATCACTTTCTTCACATTTTTAGCCCACCATCACCAGATGGTGGGCTGTTCAAATCGCTTTTTGTCCGTGGTCCGTCGTCCGTCCGTCGTCCGTCCGTCCGTAAACAATTTCTTGTTATCGCGATTTCTCAGGAACTACTGCATGGATCTTTCTCAAATTTGGTACACAGGTTCCCCTTGGGGTCTAGTTGTGCAAGAAACCTTTTTGGTCTGATTCGAAAATTCAATATGGCCACCAGGCGGCCATCTTGGATTTTCCCCTGAAACCTTGTTATCGCGATTTCTCAGGAACTACTGCATGGGTCTTTCTCAAATTTGGTACACAGGTTCCCCTTGGGATCTAGTTGTGCAAGATACCTTTTCTGGTCCGATTCGAAAATCCAATATGGCCACCAGTTAGCCATCTTGATTTCCCTCATGAATTCTTGTTATCGCGATTTCTCGGGAACTACTGCATGGATCTTTCTGAAATTTGGTACACAGGTTCCCCTTGGGGTCTAGTTATGCAAGAAACCTTTTTTTGGTCCGATTTGAAAATCCAATATGGCCACCAGGCAGCCATCTTGGATTTCCCCATGAAACCTTGTTATCGCGATTTCTCAGGAACTACTGCATGGATCTTTCTCAAATTTGGTACACAGGTTCCCCTTGGGGTCTAGTTGTGCAAGAAACCTTTTTTGGTCCGATTCGAAAATCCAATATGGCCACCAGGCAGCCATCTTGGATTTCCCCATGAAACCTTGTTATCGCGATTTCTCGGGAACTACTGCATGGATCTTTCTGAAATTTGGTACACAGGTTCCCCTTGGGGTCTAGTTATGCAAGAAACCTTTTTTGGTCCGAATCGAAAATCCAAGAACATGTTCAACATGAACCAGGAAGTGTTCATATATACATCACTGCTGTCAGCAATATGTGAACAGAGAGACCGGTTGAGGAAGCCCCTTGGGGTCTAGTTATGCAAGAAACCTTTTTTGGTCCGAATCGAAAATCCAATATGGCCACCAGGTAGCCATCTTGGATTTCCCCATGAAACCTTGTTATCGAGATTTCTCAGGAACTACTGCATGGATCTTTCTCAAATTT